>VDFB02197955.1:0-81676 GCA_007258455.2 Sequoia sempervirens | reverse complement strand
GATTGTGTTGTTTTCATTACACATGCCTTTTGTCCTAGATTGAATAATATTCCTGAACAATATGAGAGGGGTTTTTGCTAATGCTAGGATTAGTTGAAGTGTGGAATACAAATTTGCATGGATAGTGGGGACTATAACTTGTAAAATATAGAATTGTTTAGATGGAGAATTCGAAGGAAAATCAATTTAATAGTTTTATGGCACTAAACTAGATTAAAAATTGTATGTCATAAAACATGTACATTAATTTAATCAAAAGGAGACTGTTAAAATGTAAATGTTATGCAGAAAGCCAACTTATAAGCAAGTACATTAATTATGCAAAACATCTTACAGTAGCCATATCATCCTGGGACTCTCCATCTTTAACTTGTAGCTCATATTGCATTGGCTTTTGATGGTGACTAGTAACAACAATGCCAATTGTTCCAGTAGAGTATTGGTTATCTGATTGGATGAGTTGCGAGATGGTTGTGTTAGGAATCAATATGCATTCCTTACAGACTTTGTCAATCGATTGAATGGTGCTTTGAGGGGTTAATACAAGGGAGTAGTCAGTATCTCCTCTTTCATATTGTGTTTTTTTCCTAATGACAAAATTTGTGAAATGCACACATGTATGAGGCAATAATAGCGGCATAAATGTGTTAATTAGTTTATTGTTAATATTTACAGTGATTTTTATTTGCCCATGGTTTTCAACCAAATCAATATGCATAATTGTTTCTTTTGTTGGTGATACAAGATTTTTGCTAACAATAGGGCCATAAATGGCTAAAATATCGCCTTCAAATGCTGAAGTTGATTGTTTTGTGCATGTGTCAAGTATGCTTGATGGATGCACAATTTTTGCCTTAAATTTGTACATTACAATTTTATCAATGACGAAAACTAAATGGAAACTTAAGCATACACAAATTCAAGCTATATATGACATAAATGGGGTACAACAGTTACCTCTTTTCTTCTTGTTTGTCGTTCGAGTGATCCATTTTTTGTTGTGTAGGAAATGTGGCTAGTGTTTTGCATGTGTTTCTAGCAATATATGCAATGATATACTAGTGTCAAGAATGGATTAAAACAAACTAAAAAGAAAGAATCAATGAGATCTAATATCGTTTTCAAGTTTGTTAGTGTCAGCTGTCAAGCATTTACCTATTTGTAAATGGTTTGAATGTTATGCCGCAACCTAGAAAATGTTAAGATATATGTTGTATGAACTAGTAAGACATGTGCACCCTACATGCATCAATTTAAAAAGTTCATATCCATAAAATAAATATTATATGGATCCGATTCAAGCTAGCTCTGTGATGCATAACAATTTTGAGTTTGTAATTTGTTTGTAATGAAGAAATGTATGATGTGCAAAGTTGTAATATTTTTGCATAATAACATACCTATTTCAAAGCAGTCATCTACTCATTTGTAACTGCAAAAGCATGTGAGATATCTCTAAGAGTGTGATTGGTAGTGTTCTCTCCAAACAATAGCCAAAGATGAAACCCACATCGGTAGAAAACACAAGCAGTGAGGTACAAATCTTATAGCAACTACAATGGAGAATATAAATAACAGTTCAGATAACACTCAACAGAGGCTATACAATAAATTTAAAAAGTTCATATACATATATTAAATATTTTCTAGATCTGTTTGAAGATAGTTTTGCAATCCATAACAATCTTGACTTTCTAATTTGTTTCTAGTGAAGAAACATATGATGTGCAAAGGTTTAACAATATTATGGATGATAACATACCTATTTCAAAACAAATATATAGTCATTTGCAATAGCATAATCATGTGTGAAGTTTACAACAACATGATTGGCAGCCCTCATGAGGAACAATAGAAAAATTGAGATCTGCATAGGTAGAATAGTGGAAGGAAAAGTATTCTTAGTAGAGGCATGACCAACATGAAGAACAATTAATCCAATTTTTCATACTTACAAAAATTGGACGTTGGTTTCTTGCAACAAGGAGCAATGATAATAGCACGCTACAAAGAGAATGTTGATAGTAAACAGTTCCACTTGCAAAACTGTATACTATGTTGTCCAAATGAATGTATAATAGTATTGAAGTTGGTGTGAATAATGGAAACAAGTGTAGAGAGATTAGAATTATATTCCCTAGGACTAGATCTGAAAGGATATTGCAAAGTGGTTTGACCAATATGTATCTAGTATTATGAACTTGATAGTAGTAGTTTCAATGCTATGTATCCAAAAGTGATCCAATAGACTACCTCCATGTGTTGTTGGATTTTCAACAATCAGCGACAGTTTCTGTTGTTGCATAAATTGAAGAAGAAGTGTTTTTGTTGTCGTGGATTGTAACATTTCAATGTTAAAGTCTCCAACAATAATCAATTTCGAATTAGGCGGTAATGAGATGATAGCGGTTTGTATTAAATTAAGAAGATCATGAATGGGTGTGTTTGGTTTCAAGTACAAATTTATGATGCAGAGAGTAATGTGCATATGCAATAGGTCAATGGTTATTGATTCTAGATATTTTTTCAAAAAATTGTCAAAGTTTTGCATTGGAACTAATTTCCTGCAACATGTTAATAGGCCATGAATACTTGTTGTAGCATAACAATTATGTTTTGTCAAGGAAGCCAATGTGGTCGAGCACATTATGTTTGGTTTCTTAGAAGCAAAGGACGGTTCCTTGAATCATATCATGGTCATGGGAAATTTCTTGTGTGTGCAATGCAAAACTATGTGTATTCAAAGAGCACATGGTAAAATGACTTAGAGAGACAAATAAAAGGCTGTTGTACTTTCCACTATGCCAAGGCCATAAGGCATTGCATTTCACCATTTACTTTTTCTGATACTTTGAAGTTTTGTTCTTGTACTTTATGCATAAGATACAGTGACTCTATGTTTCTTACACATGATAAGGTAGTGTACACAAGACCATGTTGGTAGACCTTACATGGGTCAAAAGCAACTGCGTCCATTGTGAGCCCTTGTGCTCTATGAATAGTTCATGTGCATGCAAGTTGTAAAGGAGATTGTGCTCGAGTGAATGTTTTTGTAGCTATCTTGACTTTTCTAATGATTCTTGTTATAAGTGTCCAAGTAAGCATAATACAATCTATGTATAGACTTTGCATTCTTTTTCGACGCAATTTTCCAACAATGGAATCATTGAATTCTATCCAAACAATGTCTTCTTGGTCGGTTGTATGCAATTTGAAAATGCCATCTACACCATTGACCAACCCATCTTGTGCATCAATGTGGCCAACAATCAATTCAACCAAAATGTCTTGCTTGAACAAAATTATGCTAGGCAATGATGATTTTTGGGGTTGAAATTGAATGCTATCATTTGTTTTGTCTTGTTTATCAATTGCTTGTAAAACATAAAGCTTTTTCGATAAATAGTCTAGCAATTTTTTGTTGTGCATGTCGACTGTTGTATTTCTGTGAAACAAGTATGGAAATTGTGGATCATTTGGAGGTGTCTTATAGCACATTGCATTCAAGTAGCCAATGTCTTCATTGGTTTATGACCAATCCTAACATGGTTAAGTATAGAAATGAAATGTTGATTTGTTTGTCTAATTACAATATGCAATTCGAAGCACTTGACATTGTCGATCCAAAATGTATATAGCATCTTCTCTTTATCTATTATTTGTTCTTCAAATATCCAAGTATTGCACATAGGTTGTGCTTGGTAGAAGTCACAACAAAAT
Organism: Sequoia sempervirens; assembly: GCA_007258455.2. Taxonomy (NCBI): domain Eukaryota; kingdom Viridiplantae; phylum Streptophyta; class Pinopsida; order Cupressales; family Cupressaceae; genus Sequoia; species Sequoia sempervirens. The sequence goes on along the minus strand of VDFB02197955.1, from coordinate 77,956 downwards.
ATGACATATATGCTTCCAAAAGGTGTTGTTGGTGTATGCTTGATTTGGCGAAGTCTTTTGTCAATGTTGTAAAGCATTTTTTAACCAGTCAACGACACTTCATCAGTAATGAGAATTTACAATTAGTCTAATTTATTGCTTAGGGAATCAACTGTGTTTGAATCTAGAGGCAACATTTTTGAAGAATTGCATGGCAATTGGAAGATTGAATATGCAGTAATGCCACCTGTATTGAATGCAGCTTTGCCTGTCGAAGCAACAATAATTCCTTTAGGCTTGAGTAGGTCACTGTCTAGTTTTTTATCATAATATCAGATCATTGCTTCAAAAATTGCTTTAGTTGTGAAGGTCTTTCCTGTGCCAGCCCCGCCTGTCAAGAATAGGTAGAATGGTTTTTTTAGAGAAAGTATTTTTGTCATCAGTATATCCTTTACTATTGATTGTTGTTCTTTGTTCAATTGTCTTCGTAGTTTGTAGTATTCTTCATTGCTTAGTAGAAATGGATGTATAATCTCTAAGAATAGTTTTTTGCAAATAGAATCCTTGAGCTTTGTATTCTTCATGTGGTTTAGGTCACTTACGATATCATAATTTTCCATGGCATTCTCATGTTTGTCCCTGTCAAATTCATTTCCAATGTCTTGCTGGGAAATTATTGTTTTTAGCTTTTGTGGAGACTTCATCAATGTCACCCCATTTAGAAACAGTTTGTGTAGTGAACATCTTTTTGATATTTGCAACTTGTACTTTGTTTGCATTGAATGTTGCACCCCATGTTCCATATATAATTAACAAGGTTTGCTCACTAGATCTAAAAGACACATACAACATAAGTTTTTCTTTGCAATAATTCTCAAGGTCAATGTGTGGATTGCATCTTACATAGCGTATGATCTGTGGAGTTTCTTTTTTTTGCATCTTCTTGGAGTTGCCCGAATAAAAAGCGACGTATTTCAACCAATGACAAACTGTTAAGAGCTTCTGGTTGTTGTGTGTATTTTTCTATTATAGAGGCACACATGATGTTTTCAAAATCATCTTTCTCTTTTTCCAATAGCTTAGGGCTTTTTAACATGTACACTCTACTTTCTAATGGTGTAGTATTGATGAAAACAGTTTTCCTTGAGCATTTCCACAATGGCAATGAGAGAATGATATGAATAGCTTGACGACTAGAAATTTGTTGATAGTTAAGCAATGCATTTCCAAGCTTCCGTATAAATTGTATGTTTCCATTGTAAATGATAGTGCATTGTTGCCGCAATTTTTGAAATGCAAGTGATAATGTTCTATTTTGTTTCGTCATATATGAGCTGCAGTAAGATAGAGCAGCATATGCATCTAAAATAAATTATGTATCTGTATTTGTGTACCATAGTTTGGGCACTTTATTTTCAAAGGAATTTATCCAAATGTTAGAAGGGTCTCTTTTCAACATGACAATTTTGCGTGACAATGTTGATCAAAGCATTGTAATGTAGTCATTTTCATCCATCTCTAATTCCTGCAAGAAATTTTGAAATGAATGTTCCTTTGTGTAATGTTTGTTTTCTATAAGGAAAGCTAAGGTGCGTAACTAACTCTCCTAACGTCAAAAACTCAGGGAAGAATGCAGAGGTACTTTTAAATTTTCAATTACAGTCCAATTAAGATACACTTGAAAGCAATAACAGAAGCAGAGAAATAATCATACACAGATGAACACTAGATTTACGTGGGAAAACCCTTATGGGAGAAAAACCCACCACACCAAGAAAAGCCCCTTTGTATTACAGTAATGGAAATTACATACAGAGATCAAACTTATCTTTCTTATGTCAAATTACAGCAGCATAATCCTTGATCAACCTTGTACATAACATTCAAGATTTAATACACTCAGAATTAAATTCACTGATCACTCATCGAACTATTCATCCAACCATTCAACCAACTATTCATCGAATAATCAAACTAGAAAACATCTCCAAATCTCGAGTATATCCATGACACCCATGGTCTATTGATCTTCCTCTCAGTAACGGCCGCAACAGTCCAACTGATAGCAGTTCCCATTCTGCTCCCTGATTGGTCGAGGACAAACTACGTAGGATGGTCAATCGGTCAAAGGCGTTCAACATGTATTCGCATGTCAGTGAGACACTAATTGTGTCTCCCTGATGCCACAAGACTCGACCATCGATGTCACCAAGAGTCATTACTATCGGTAAGAGGTTCCACCGAGTTCACAAGGTCGCATCGACCTCAATAATCTCATCGGCGAGACAATCGCTATTCGATGAGACATCATACCAATGTTCAAAGGTCACATAGATAAGAGTATTCCCATCAGCAAGACTATCATCCTTCGCCAAGGGATCATACCGATCGTTGAGAGTTCTTACCGAAGTCTCCAAGTCACCCCGAGATCAAACAGTCACCAGGAGTCATACCGACAATAGACTACCCTACAACATCAGTGAGACCAACACCCGTCGCCAAGGCTTCACACCGAAGCCTTTGTGTTACCGCGAAGACTCCAAGTGTATGACTATAGGTGAGACTTTCCATATCGACAAGACTTCATACCGAAGCATATGAGTTACTCTGATGACCACAAGTGTAAGACCCTGTCGGTGAGACATACCATCTCGATAAGACTTCATATCGAAGTATTTGAGTTACTCCGATGACACCAGTCGCCATGAGTCTCTCTGACCATCATAGAAACTAAACTGTCGGCCAGAGATCTCCCTGAGTGGTGAGAGATAGAAACTGTCATAGCGATCAACATGTCACAGCGATAGGCTCCATTCGGCAAGACATCAACAAGGTCTTAGCGACCTGAACAATTCACAAGGTTCCAAAGCTGCTAGTCGGCCAGACAATATGGATGTCACACCGACTTGTATCTTTCAGAGGTTTCAGCCTGTGAGATTGAGACACATATTTCCAACATTTTCCAGTTGCTTAAATTTATTTTTTCTCTCTGCTTGACTATAGCACCAGGCACTGGAAGCAGTTCTAAAATTGTTGTTTTTCCCATTAGAGGCAAGGGAAACTAAATTTGCAACTTGAGTTTTTGTATTTCTTGCAACTCTTTCTATGATGATGTGTTTGCATTTTGGAAAGGTTTGTATCAAGTAACAATGAGTCACATGAAATATACTTTTCCATAAAGCTTTCTATTTCACTATTTGAGCAATTGCCATATATAGGTGCATCTTTTATCCATAGCAAACACTGGACATGCTCGTTGCCTCAGTTTTGTAATTCTATAACAAAAGAACAGTCTGTGACTTCGCTAAAGAGCTCATTATTTTTTAGCATCATTTTTCGGAATACGCTGACCCTATGGTTGAAATAACGACTACAAAGTACTGGATTTTTTTTTATTTCAAAATCTAAGTCTCTATCTTCTATAGTTTTATTAGACTTGGATTTTTGCAAAATAGATATTTGGTGTAAAGCTTTGCACAGTGGCTGCCAAAAATGCTCAACACTTGTTAATGTTACAAAAAAAGTTGGAGGTCCCAATTTTCTTATCATTGCAAATATGTTTTTTTTAGTGTTTTCTAGATAATTTGGTGAGGTCTGAATGCTTTTTAATGTTCTATAGCCCAATGGAGATCTTCATATTTTTTCAAGCTTTGTTGGATTGCGCACATCTTTTGCAAGCAATTTTTCACCTTTAAAAATTCAATTTTTCATATGCAAATCCATGCTAGTGAGGATACTTGGTGAATAATAATTTTATTAGCTTTAAAAAATATATTTTGTGTGTGATGCAAAGTCATTGTCTTTATGCATAAGCTCCCATTTTTTAATTTTCTGGTAATTCAATTTTTTAGTAACCTTAGTTGGTCGAGCCAAACCATAAAACAAAGTTGGAAAGTTCATCTCCTCTGCATACATGTCCTGAAAAATACCAAGAGGTTTAAACCTTTCTGATGGTGCAATTTCAATGATTGTTGTGTCAAGGTCTTTGATTGACTGTGTTTCATTAAACCAATGTATAATTGATTCAATTATTGGTTCTTCATCATCTTCAAATGTGTCATCTTGCATACTTGGTTCTATTTTCCACAAGTCATGCCACTCTCTATTTATAGATATGTTCTCTTTTGTGTACAATGGTGTTTTGGATAGGGAAATTAAATCATTCATGACTATAGCAGGTGTAACATTACCTTGTGCATATTCATTATCATATTCTATCTTTCACTTCAATCTAACTACTATTGTCGTGGTTTCATCTGGTTGCCTAAGCAATGCTTGTTGCACTTTATCGAAATCTATAGGAACATTGATGATTGTCCCAAGTAAGCCATATTGTGCTCGTTTATATCCTAGTTGCTTGATTTGCGCAAAAGCTATGTGAAAAGACACAAGCCTTTCCTCTAGAGTAGTCAAAGAGTGAACAACATCTATTTGTGCATTTCATCTTATTCTTGAGGGCATGGAAAAATATGGGATCTTACCATCTAATGTGGATTTTATACACTATTTGCAAATGGGTTGTCCTATTGCTATATTTTTTTCATCCATCTGAATAGAAAGCAAGGACAAATATTTTACAAGTGCAACATCAACTTTACAAATGTTGTGATGAAAATGAAGCATGTCGCAAAGAGAGCATGGTTGAGTGGGTGTATCATTTATCGTTTGTAAGTATGAGTTAATAGATTTTTGGATTGTATTGTTTTTTGTGCATATGCATTTTGATTTTGTTGGTCAATAAGTAGCGTTTGTCTTTTGGACCATAGAACATTCATATGACCTATGTTTCATTTTTTGGCAAATGTAAAGCATAAGCCTTTTGTGCATTTCACATTTATTTTTTCAAAGAATGTAATGATTGCTTCTACATTTATTGTTTCAAAGAATGTAATGATTGTTTATTGCCTCGTAATGTGTTTGTGCAGTATACATTTGCTTTTTAAAGAATGTAATGATTGTTGACAAATTAGCTTTGGGGTAGCTTTGTAAGACTAAATTACTCTTGTGAGATTGGTAGTGGATATGACAGAAGTAGATTTTGTAGTCTACGACATATTTGCATGAGACACTTGCACATTACGGATTTTCACTTTTAGGGAGCGTAATGTCTCATGTGATTTTAATTTTGTTTTAGTTTTTTTTTTTTTTTTTAATTTTTTTTAGGTTGCAGGAATCGGGTAGCACGACCCCCTATAAACTGCAGTGCACCTAGTAAACTTTTTAACGTGACCGGCGGTGCTGGTGTGACACGCCCTCTGGTACCACGAGACGGGGGAGACTAGAACTCGTGACCAGCAGAGCCGCAACGGAATTACTTAGCCAACTGAGCTAGGGCCCCCGCCCTAATTTTGTTTTAGTTGGTTTATGTATTGTTGTAGCTATTTTTTTATGAGAATTAATTACATCGTTTGTTGTTTCTGATTTGAAAGTGCTTGTCATATGTTGAATGCAAAGTTGATCATTGATATGGATGTTGTGAGTCAATCATTCTTTTTGTTCAAGTGTTTCATAATGATAATGTCCCGAGCTATTTGCAAAGCAAATTAAGTTCATATTTTTCTTGGGATTCATGTAATTAGAGTATTTTTTGGCCCTGGGATATGGAGATGCTTTCTATATGTGTATACTTGTAGCAAATATGTGGGACAACCATAGTACACAAAATTCAAATCTTTCAAGGCCACTTTGCGCATATGGCATTCCAATCCTGGAAACCAATGATTATATTTGCAATAGACAATCTCTGCTTCCTATGCTAGATTGATTGAAAGTGTCAAAACAAGCCAATTCAGATTTGTTTTCAACTATTAATGCATTGGCCAATGACTGTGCCATAAATAATCACAAATCAATTAGATCAAATTATTCAACAAGCAAAAAATCTATAGCAACAAACATGCTTTCACCACATGTAGTAGAAAATGTAGCCACTCTACAAAGTCCAAGTGTATCAAACACATTTGCTATTGTTTTCCAAGTGTTGTTCAAGTTGCAATATGTGATTTACAAATGTGGTTCGATGTTTTGGATGCAATTGTATGTATTTAGCCATGAAAACATAAGCTCATAGTGGCCAACAACATAAATTGTATCATGAAAAATAATTGATATTGTAGGATTACGTGCATCCTTGTTGAAATGCAAGTTCATTGTTTTGTATGTTAAAGACCAAATGCATATTGGAATTTTTAGCTAGTATGCTAGCCATTTTAGACAAAATATGTCACCCCAACACCCATTTTCACCTTTATCATTGATCTTTATAGTTGAAAGCCTCATTCTTCATAGATATGTGTTCTTGTCATGTATATTATGCAATTCTGTTAGCAATGCTGGGTGTAAATTAATATCATAGGAGCCTAAAGCTATAGGGCAGTAGTTGTGAAGGCAATGCAAGAAATGGTCCACAAGACCATTGCATAGCTCTTTCGATGTATAACGACAATGAAGCAAAACATGCATTGTGTCAAATAAGCAATCACCAAATTTGTAATTGAATGAGTCAATTAAAAAATAATGTGCAAACTGGAGACCTTCATCGATTGATGTGAAAGGGCATCGATTGACGTGAAAGGTGCATTCACACTTGGTTTGTAGGTTTCTACTATAATTGGTTGTTGTGACAGTTTTTGTCTTTTAAGACAATTGTTTGTAAGCATGGTGCTAGATTTTGCGTCGAAGGACATGGAATACAAATTGTATTGATGCTATTTAGTATAGTAATTACTATAAAATAATCTGTGAAGCTTGAAATGATGAATACATAGAAAGAAGAATTGAACATGCAATTACTCATCGCAATAAGTAGCAATGCAAAATTTACAAGTATAGCCTCCGGTTCACTACTATGCACTAAAATCCTACAAGGCAAGAACAAACTCTTAATATCAATTCATGTGACTAAAATGAGACTTGTTCTAGAACTATCGAGCAGGGTAGTGGATATTTGAAAATAGGAAAAAGAGAAACAAGGATGATAATCTATTACTCACATTGGTCAACAACAATGCAAAATGTGTGACGATATCATGCAATTAGAAATCCTATTTTGTCTAGATCCTTCAAAAATGAAAGCAAATAAATTCAGCAATAGCAAATGTATCAAGGAAAACCAAATAAATTGAGAAAAAGCAAATAAATTGATCAATATTGGTATTAATCTTGTTATAGTTTTGAAATCCATGTATGGTTTGAGCTTAGATACATATATGTATACATATAGACATATGCACACACACACATATACATATGTAGGCATGTACATACATACATATATATATATATATACACATACATATATGTATTAATGTAGTTGTAACCTTGAAATTTCTAAGCAAATTTTGCTTTATGAATATGTAAATAGTAGAAACTTTGCCAAGTAAAAGGGTATTATGCTTTATCCATTTGGTCCAAGAAACCAAAGGACAATGTCCAACATCCAAGAATAGAAGGATACTACGCTATATTTGTGTGTTGCGGCAAGTGAAACTACAAAGTGCAATATGCAAGAAAATTTTATTTTCTCAATTCCTAAGGAGCAGCAATTTTGCAATGTCCAAGGCAATTCCACTGTCCCAACATGTAACTAGAAACAATGTTCCAAGGTCCATGGAAACTATGCTCTACCAAATTTTTGCAACAAAATTGTATTTGTAAAATTAAAATTTCTTTTGCTACGATAAAAAACATAAGCAAAGCTTTCTAATATGGACTTTGGTGACCAACATCAATGCCTAGATAATCATAGAGATTTCCAATTCTGTGACTGTGGCCAATTTCTATAGGCTACACTTTGTGAGCATGAACACCATCCTGTCAAAGGCTTCTTCTCTATTGAACTTGATTCTTGTAGCAAAACATGATCCATTACAAGTAATTGGAAGCAAATGACCAAGTCCTTTTATCTATAACTGCAAATACAAGTGAAATATTGATTGAAATATGCAATTACTAGCTATAGAAAATATATTTGATGAATGACACTATAATAATATACAAACACAAGATAACAATACTGGATAGGGCACAAAGCAATACACTAGTTACATTTCTAAAACTCTAATGCTTATTGTACTATGATTTAGATCTATGGAAATCCTGGTTTTAGACTCAGATTTACTAATAGTAACTAGAGCTTACCTTGCTCTAGTGCAACTGAATAAGCATTTGGGCTTTTCCCATCAATGACAACACTATCACAATTACATAGAGATCCATTGTTGTCAAGTGTTTTTGTAAGGACCTGCATAGAAGCAAGAGAAGGAAAAAGTAGAAAAAGGCTATAATTGCAAGGAATACCACAAGAAAACAGACTTGATGCATGACTATAGTTGTAATCTAGTAGGTTTTTTATATTTAACCAGAACAATTTTTTTGCATAAAAAATAGGCTATAATTGTATAAAATAGGAATAAAAAATAGAGTCAACTTGTAAATTTAGAACACAACACCTCATAAAGTTCATCTCCTATGTATTCACATATGCAACATATGATCCAAGTAACAACTGCCATCTGAGAACAATAAGGAACCTATCAATGTTAATAATAAATAAAAAATCTTTATAACAATGCATTTCAATTTCCAACACCCAACATTAGCATCAGTTTTAGACAAGGCATGTGAAATACTATGAACAACACCACCTATCCACAAAACTAATGTTTTCGGGATTATTTTATTAAAAGGAAATTTTGGCCTTTTCTTTGCAATTTTGTCATTGGATATTGCCATTTTCACCGCGCCCATGCCTATTAGTGCATTCCTAGGGAATTGTGCAAACAATGTTTTATTTTCGGCCTGCTAATGTTTCCAGCAATTTTGGCCTTTTCTTTACATTTTTTCCATTGGTTGTTGCCATTTTCCTTATGGTTTTTTAATTTTTTTAATCAATTTAATTTTTCAAATTAGTTTAATGAATTCCTAATGTTTTGTTGCTATTGGAAATATTTCATGACTTTGTAATGTTCTTTGGTATAGTCGTTTCTTCACGCCTAGTGTTCCTGTTGACACATGGTGTTCCAGCGAGGATATTTTGCATTTAATAGTTGCACATTTTCATTTATTGTGAATAGACTAGAGTGCATGCATCATTAATAGCTTATGGTGTGAAGTTTTAAGTCTATCGAGCAAAGAATTATTTGCATTATTTATTCATTTGCTTAGATTACATGGATGATGTACATGCATCAAATTCCACAATACATCAGACATATCTTGAACATATAGACATCTTTCAATGTCTATAACTGTTTCATGAACACACAATTAATTTGGATTGAAAAAATACAAAACGATGACCAAAATATCAAAAGCCAATGAGGAAATTGCAAAAACAGAAATTAACCCATGAAAACACTCATCGATAAGGAACAACAGAGATCAAACCATTGCAGAAATGTAAAAAAAGATTGAGAGAGTGAAATACGTGTCTGCAAAGAGAGTTTATGTCTATCATATTGGAAGTGAAAGATGAGGCATTTGCAAGTTCCTATATCTTTTACAGTGTCATTTTATAGTTTTTTACATCTCTGCATTTTATGGGTTAATGTCTATTGTTTGTTGTTCTCTTCATTTTATAGGTTAGTGTCTACTCTTCCCTATCTTTGAGTGCTTTTATGGGTTAGTCTCTATTATTGAGTTAAACACCTAACTGTTAGAAATGATAGCAACACCACTTCAATGGAAATATGATTCAAATAAATTTCCGCAATCTTTTAAGTGTGCAATAACAATGGAGATTGTAACATGAAATTGAAACTATGCTTCACAGAGATGCAAAATTGGAAAAATTAACACATAACACAATGACATAGTGTTTATCATGGAGAAAACCCTTTCAGGTAAAAAACTCCACACAGGAAAGAGGCCCAATGTTTGTATTAATTTGCAAAATATTATACAATACAACAACACCACCAATCTCTCCTTCAATCTTCAATTTGACAGCATTCTGGTAGCACCTGAGTACTTAAAATCTATATATCAGCAAAAAATACATGGAAAATACTTATAGAAAATGTTTCCTCATCACCTAAGGCATCCACACTCTCTCTCCTCCAAGTATCCCACATGCAAGCATCAAAATGGCACCAACATGCAACTTCCAAGTGTCAAACTGTGACCCATCCAAAGTTGGGCACCCATATCCAAGAATGGCATCTTACAACATCTTATGATGTGTCACAACCATCATAGATACCTCCAACATGCATCCTATCCAAGATAAGGGCCTGGGGCTAAATATAGCAAATATACAACTAACATATCCGTCATATGCGTCATAGAATCTCATAATCTTATGACAACTTGCAGCTGTCATAGATTCACTTACCAAACATTATGATAGTTGTCATACATGCCAAAAATAGTATATTCCTCAAGGGAAAATTCTTACCTTCATTTACTTTGAGTTTTTACAATAGCCAATAGTAAATGTCACTTTGTAATTACCTCCGGTCTCTGAAATTATCCCTGTTGGTGAGACTAGTATATCTCCTCATGGATAATTACAAATTACAAATAATAAATGGAATAAATACAATATTGGGATTTACAAGGTTAATGGAATCTTATCCCAACATTCTCCCGCTTGACATTATACATTGTAAATCAACCCATAGGAAATCAAGTGAAAAATAATCATGCACTAGAAACAAGGCCCATGGCCTCTCTGCACCACACAAACTTCTCTATGCTCATAGGTTTGGTCAATGAATCTCCAACATTCTCTTGAGTGTCTATCTTCTTTAGTTGAATGTATCCATTTGCAACCAACTCTTGAATAAAGTGACGCTGAACATCAACATGCTTAGTCTGAGCATGATACATAGGATTCTTGGCTAAACAAATAGCACTTTGGCTATCACAACCAATTTGAATGATCTTGCAATCAAATCCAATCCCTGTACACAATCTCCTCAACCAAATTTCCTCCTTAGATACATGAGTAGCAACCATATACTCTACTTTTGTGGTGGAAAAAGCAACTGTGGGCTGCCTCTTACTCATCCAACTCACTCAACCTCCAAACAGAGTAAAAACATAGCCACTAGTGGACCTTCAACTATCCAAGTCACCTGCCCAATCTACATCAACAAAACCCTATATGTCCAAAGATTTATCAACACTATCAATACCAAAATAAACCAAACAATGATCAGGAGTACCTACAAGATATTTAAACACCCTCTTCGCATAATTCCAATGCTGTCTACTAGGGTTAGACATAAATCTGCTCAAAACTCCCACTACTTGGGCAATATCTAGTCTAGTGCAAACCATTGCATACATCAAACTCCATACAACACTAGCATATAGAACAATAGACATATCCTCAAAATCATCCTCATTATTTTTACACATATCTAATGAAAGCTTAGTACTGTTGTTCCTTCAGCACACACACCTCGTTTAGAATAGGGACCCTCTTCCTTTTTGCTTCACTGGGTCGCTTCATCATTGTCTCATTTTGCGTACCCCCTATTTTGGTGTTCTAAGTGGTTAGTGAGCCTTAGAAAATTCATCTTGAGTTGACCATGTTTTTGCCCCCTCAAATTTTCAAGGCTTTAGGCCTTTGCGGGTTCCCATTAGTTGTTTTCCCTTTACCTTTCAGAGTTGATGTCCTTGGGGCTAGTCAGGTCTGCCTTGTCGAGCTGCCTTGCACCCGATTTCGTTTCCCCATGGCCATCCTTAACGGTTTTCCTTTGGCAGCTTTCCGTTTGCCGAAACCAGCATGCGTGTAATGCCCAAAAAATTAACACCAAAATTCAGCTGAGGACATGGCACAAATACCAAAAAATTTGACCAATTCTCAACACAAGGCCAACTCCCAAAGTAAGTTTTTTAAGAAATTTTAGGGGAACCTAAGGGGCCAGACCTAATTCCTCGGGGGCTCATCTCTGATGGCCTTGCCTACGTACACGCAGCGCAGAGGAATCGTAGTTCGACACAATGAGTTTACTCAAACTTATATTTAATTGACCCATACTAAAACACCTCAATCACGCTCATTTCTCTCTCAAATTATTAATAATAATTTAGTCACTAAAACTATTTTACAACTACGAGTTTACTGATCACAAAAATAAATTAAAAAAAAAAAGAAACGTTAAAAAGGTGACAACTCTTACAATACTAACCCAAAATTTAAACATCAATATGATCTAGAAAGGGGAAGGAATGGTGGACAAAACCCAAAAATGCCTTCTCATAAAACCCAATCAATCAAAAGGAGTTTGTTCAGCAACTAAACTCACTAGATTCTTATAACATGCTGATTTTAAACAAAACAGGGCTGAACTAAAATAGACATAACTATATCATCCCTTGTCCAAATTTAAAACTTTAATATGTTTTGGAAAGGGGAAATATCAAGGATTAAAACCCATAATTTAGTTTAGCATGAATCTCAAACGTGTATGAGCAGTTTTTTTTCTACAGCTATACTCATTAATTTACCCAAAAACAACAATTACCAAAAACATAACATGAAATCACATTGTAGATTAAGAATCATGAAGGTATAAATATTTTTCTTTTTTTTTTAATGAGAATTAAATGAATCTATGAAGGAAGAAGGTTGAATATACCATGAATTCAATATATAAAATAAAGTTGGCATATCATCAATTTATATTCCTTTAATCTATCTAAACAATTAATAGCATCCTTAATTTAGTTCTAACTTCAAAGAAAAAAACAAATATTGTACTGCATATCCCATGAGGAGAGAAATGAATTGTTCCTAAATGCTTAATATAGAGTTAAATTCAATACCCATGTGAGAGATATTATCCAAACATGAAGCCAAGAGCATATGTAAGAGCCATATTTGAAGCACAAGCATCATAAAAAAAAACAGAAAATATAATATATGGAGCAGTTAATAAATCCAATATGATATCACATAAACCATTTTAACAAGACATAGAACATGACAGTGTAACTATAAATCATACCGAAAGAGTACAATATGTTCACAAAAGTTAGCATATATTTTAAAGAAAATTATATTCTGATGTAGAATTTGAACATTCAAGAATAAAATGTGAGCAGCAATTTAATCTTGGCAGTGCTAAATCTTCCACAAATACTTTTATGCAAATCCACCAATTTTGTGCAAGAATTTAACCTGTTTCCCCAAACTTAAAAGAAATTGTTGGAAAGACCAGAAATATGTATATAGTCTTAGTTTTGTTTGAACATAAATACTGGTTCGAATGATCAAGATGTGTATTGTATCACTTTTCCTATGTGATTTTAGGCAGTATTTCTTGGGAGGGTAGCTTTCGTATAATTTTAGCTACTTGTAGGTTGAAAAAGAGGTCACTTAATTAAACTATTGAAACTTTCAAACTATAGCAAGTACAAAAAATAAAGAAAACTCTTATCATTATTCTTACTGTCGATAAGTTTGGAATTGAGCACATACAACTATCAAGGTATATAGGATTTATAGCATGCCTTGGGAAACATACATGCAAATCAGTGCACAGGAAGGAAGATTTGAAATGAATATAGACATCCAAGAAAGGTTTTGTTCATTGAACATTAAATTTTTTGGAATACTTTAATTTAAATGCATGTTGAATGTGGATGCAGAATAATCCATAAAAAATATTATCGAACGAAAGATTCAAATAGTTTTGATATGAAAATTATTCAGAATGATCTCAATACAAACATAACGAATTTAAAACAAAAGGGGTCAAACTACATACCTGGGGAATATCGACTCACTGATTGAATCAGCCTTTACATCTGTAATTTGTTCCAAAATAAATTCTTTACCAATCATCTCCTTCCTCCCGGGAAGGTTCCAAAATTTAACCCTCTTCCTGATCGCTTTGAGATTGATGGAGAAATTTTTTCCAAGGATAACAAAGATTTGTTCCCTTCTATACCAAATCTTTTTCAAGGTGCCACCAAAAAATCCTCACTGTGATCTTTCGATTAAATCCCTTCTTTTTCCCTTTTTTCCCTACTAATGTCCGCCTTAGCTGAATTTTATATTTTGAGAAATAAACTTCCTCAAACATCAACGGGTTTCGCAGATTTAAGGATGGTGATCCCATTTCCAATTGGAGAAAAGAGATTAACTACAAATTGAGTGAGAGTAAAGCAAGGAAAAATCACCCAATAAAGGAAAAAAAATGAAAGCTATAAAGGAAAAAAAATGAAAGCTAATAAAGCAAAGCTTAAATAAGGAAACAATCACAGTATGCAAGCTGAAATTTTAGAATGCTTTTCAAAACCACTACATGCAAAAATGCCGTCTTTTTATGCCTTTAAAACTAAAAGCTAAAAATATGTCTAAGTTGGTCATTCATCGTAGATCTTCAATGATCTTGCTTTCTTCCATCCAACTCAGATATTTGTATGCTTGGAAAACTCTTCACAAATTCCCCAACTTCCACCCCCCGTTTCACTCATACTATGGAACATGGATTTAGTTTTAAACTTTGTTCCAAAAATAACGTTGCATGACAACTGCAAGTTTAGATGTCATTGAAGCTTTCCCAAGTCTTATAAAAAAATGATTTCTTTTGAGTCATTCCTTCTATCTTTCATGAAAAGTATCTCAAATCATAGCATGATACATTGCACTTTGAAATATACAAATAAAACATGGTTATAACACTTTGACATAAATATTAAAAAAGATTCACCTTTATATTTTATTTTCTATTGTCATTTTTTTTTCTTTTCTTTTATCACAAGAAAGTCTTCAAATAAATGGAGTATTCTTTATAGAATCAATCATTTAATTTTTACCTCATTTATTCTACAATAAGGTTGGAACAACTTTTCAAGTTTCAACTTAATTGAGGTACTACTAGTTCTTACAACTTAATTGCTCAAATTTTAGTAGCTTAATTAAATAATATAATTATTACATACTATCGTAGTATACGCTAAGTACAAGATCTAATTGTACCAACATAACTATTAGAGCTAGATTGCATAGTTAATAATTTTAACTTAACTTATTATCACTAAACAAATATACCCATGATGAAATAAGTATTTGCAACTATTTGATAAAAGAGAAGGGCCTTACAATGCGCGCTCGCTGCTTCCTTACTGTTGATTTTTAGAACGACCATCCTTCAGCGCCCTTCCACTAAGCGGAACCCAAAGCACCTGACACCATCTCTACATTGTTGAATGACCAAATGACTGGGCACCGACTGCTTCCCACCTGGCGGGTCCCGATGATCCCGCCGCCATTTTCAAATGACGGCTCACCAACTCTTGGCTCACCGTACAATCATTAATAGGCCACATTTAATGCATCATTTTCTATAAATAGGAAACTTTCACCTATCATTTTTTCCTATCAGTTGATTAGAGAGAAGTCAAAACTAACTTCCAGTGCCGTCTTCGATCTTGACGAGTGCCACCGCCGATTCAAAGCATCTGCTAACTGATTTCTCAATCTCATTCATCAGATTCTTGAGGTAAGTTTTTTGCCCAATGCCCTGCTTCATGTTTTCTTTGATTTCTTGCAAAATGGGTGAATTTAAAGAGGAAAAAATTGGATAATTAACTAAAGAAGACTAAGGCGCACAAAACCCACATCGTGGAATCTTGATAAAACTCAAGCTAAATTCATACGTCGACCTTGAAACTTGTACCCTCTGTTGTTGTTCTTGAACCAAGGTGTTCGCCTCTTGTGGGCCTGAATCCTCCCATCACTAATATAGACCTTGGAAATAGAGTTAAACCTAGCAATGATAAACTCCTCTTCCGAGTCCGCCCTTGCGGGAGGACCCCTCTCATAAGCCGTCTAAACTTAGCGTAAAATTCACAAAATGAAATGAGGAGTCTGATGACCCGGTTGGGTCCGCCTCCCCAGAGTTCTACATACAAAATGCCTTTCAACTTCGCTGTTTCAAACGAATGTTCAAACACGACCCTTCGGCAGGAGGGTTCCGCTTTACTCATCGCCCCTCAAATTTGACTCTTGCAAACTTTAAGTCCTGGTCCACCGCGGGTCCTTCCTTGAGGACATCCACCCAAGGAAGTCCGTCAGTGCTTCACCATCCTGAATGACTTTTACAACCCATCCTTCTGATTGTTGGATCCTGAGTATACCTTCATTGACTACTTTCATTTACACCCCGAACGACCAAGTGATAATATCTTTTTGGGCCCCACCTAGTGGACTTCTGTCCATGGGCTCCCGTGGTGAACTCGCCGTCCCTAATGGCTCATAATGCAAGGCATTCCACCTTCCATGCTTTGACCCCATCCTGACTATTTGTGAAAATTGATAAGTTATCAACCTCAAGCGGGTTTCCTCTATTGGGTTGGCATCCTCAGAATTCCTTCCTAACCCTACCGTGCTAAACAGAAAACTGTCCCCGTTCGCTCACTGCCAAGAACTCGACCTCCCTTTTGCTACTAGACTTTCAAATGATGAATGAATAGATTCGAAGGCCTTCCACATGCCCGATGCCGTGGGTTTCCCCTGTCGGGCCACCGTGTGACTTTCGTCGTTTCAAATGACAGTGACCTAACATCTTCCTACCCCTTCTGACCCGAAATGACTTGAATGATAATTAAGCTGTGTTGCCACCCTCCAAAGCTTTGGGTCCCACTCAATGGAACTCCATCCATAGGCCATTGTCTTGCCAATGCCATTTCAATGGTAGAACTCAAACAACCATCAACCCAAGGAAGTTCGATCCCCTAGACCTGAATTACTCAAACTCCTTGCAAAAAGTTAATGTTAATCTGGAAGAAATGTTAGGATACTTAAATAATGAATTCTCCAATCTAACGTCATTTTGTAGGATTTTGGCTAACTTTCCCATAATTTCATGTTTGAATGTGCTTACCTCTCTCTCGCTCGCAGGATTTATGGAACCATGTGCAGGACCCTTCGAGGCAGTTGTGGAGAAGGACAAGGCAAAGAAAACAACAAAAGCACCTTGAGGTAAAGAAGACAAGGACCAAATGAAATTCAAGTTACAAGGGGAACCTCTCAACTCTAAGGTCACCTTGGCCTGGAAGGAGGTCTAAGACACAAACAGTAGACACGTAGACATTGATGAATTCAAGCAGAGAGTCTCGATCAATGCTGCAACCTAAAGTGCAAGAAAGATTAGAAGTAGTGGGTTGGCCAAAGCTGCAAGCTTCCCTCCCACTCTTATTGCCCCTGAACTAGTGATGGCCTGCAGGGAGGCATATCAGCTAGAGACCAGGACAATTGTGGACAGAGATGGAAACATTCTGGCTGACTTCTCCACCAAGTCAATAGGAAAGACCTTCCATATCCCTACCTTTAGGGAGATGGATGAGGCAACCAATGAAGATTGCAAGGAGATGTGGGATGAAGACCCCCTCAAATGCAAAAGGCTTATAAATCAATACTGGTTGAAAGAGAAGAGGGGCAGTGCTGCAAAGGTTCCCCAAGAGCCCTTTTGCAATGACTTTTATGAGGATTACCATGACTTGGTGACCCTATTAAACAGAGTAATGGGCCTTCCGACTGCGACCTACTTCCATGAGTAGATATTGTATTTTGTGGAGGAGATCCTCTGGGGTAAAACCAAGTTCTATTCGACAAGGATTATAAGCAATTGCTTGCACGTGCAATTCATGGCTGCCAAGAAGACCTTGCACTTCTATATGACCTCTTACCTTGTCTATTTGTTGGCTGATAAGACACAATATAGGGGATTGTTTAGGGCTCCAAATACATAATCAGGCAAAGAGCTAAAAGTCTATGAAAAATACCCTCAGCTCCAATTCAAGAACTTTAAGAGGGACTACTACAGAGTTAATGACACTTTCATAGGTCACATCATTAGATTTCTTGGGGTGACTTTGAGAGAAGGGTCTCCCATAGTGAAAATGCTTTCCTCTACCAGTTTTCCTTCCTATTCATTCAATGCCTAAGTTTACCCACATTTGAGCTGAAGGCTTTTCAGAGAAACCATACAAGCTGCCCTGGTATCCTAATGATTGGATAATATTGTTAGAACTCTCTTGGCAGCTGCGGCATGCACACTCCTTCCTAAGCAGCAAGCACAAGGTAGGGATTCCTTATCCCTTTTCCTTCAGCCAAGGGCTATATAAACTCCACAAATCACATTGTGCAGATTATTTAGATAAAGAGCTCATGGAGTATAACTTGAGGTTCCACATTGCCCAACCGTGAATGGACCCCTATGGTAAACTAAAGAAGATGGTCACAGATGAATATGCCCATTTACATAGTATTAAATATTTCTGGGTCAAATACAAGGATGACAATGAAGTGCGAATGAAGCACTACATGTGGATGACTGCATATTTTGTGAAAAGGGTCAACTTGTTCCCTATACTAGATCAGGTAGTGGAAGATGAAAATATAGTAATCAATCCTTGGTACAATGTAGTTGCCAATCTCCCGCTCCCGCTGGTTGATTGGGATGAACAAGAGGTTGATGACCTCAATATCTTAACAAATCTCATTGAGGCTAAAACAAAGGAATGGATTGATGAGAAAATTCCCCAACTGAAGTAGCAAGGGGTAACTTTGGCATATGAGGAGCTTGAGGAAGAGCTTGCAAGTGAAATTAACAGTAGGGAAATTGCTGGAGAAACCTCAAAATCTCCTCCATCCATGAGGTCCCGGAAGAGAAAAGAAGCAGCTGAAAGTCAGCCCAAGCCTAAAGTATACTCAAGAAAAGCTTTGGAGGGTGAATCATCCAAAAGAACAAAGACATTGGGAGGTCTTGATACCATCTAGGAAGACCCACTCCACGAGGGAGAAGAATTAGAGGTTGAGCAGCCAAAGTCTCCACCTGCTGCCTCCATTCTTGTAGCCACTGCTGCTACTGATGTTGTTACTACTGCTGCCGCCATGCCTACCTCTTAAGCGATGGTCAATACTTCCCCACCTACGGTGGACATCTCCATTCACCTTGCCTCCACTCCACCCATGACCAAGGTAATGATAATTGACTCTTCTTCTACAACCACCTCTCCGCTCTCCTCCTCCTCCATGTCTTCGACAACATCACTTCCCCTGGTAGTAGTGACAATTCCAATGCCCGCTCTCTCACTCCTAGAGGCCTCTGCACGTCACATGCAGAATATTCCATCGGAGCTTTTTGGGGTGCTGATGAACCTAGCCATATGGGCTGCCTTGGCACAAATTGCTGCCAATCTTCCTATATGTACTCCTCCAACTGAACCACCAAAAATGAAGGCCACAATGGAGATATCAGAAGAGTTGGAGAGACAAGAAATAGAAGCTACAAAAGAGATAAAAGAGGAAGCTGATGATTACCACGAGCACCTCGAGTACTAGCATCTGACAATTGACAAGGTGGTGTGTGAAGGAGAAGAAACACAATCATTGAAGGAAGACACCGAAGATCCTGGCGCCAAGTACATCGTGGAAACATTCGATCCCGACCTTGAAGAGGAGTTGAATTGGAAACTAAAAGATGTCATAGAGGAAGTGAAAAGGTAGCCCTTTGATGAAGAAAAGGATGAAGAAGAGGAAATGGAGGAAGATATTGAACCTCCAATTGGGGAGCATGAAAAAATCCCCAAGTAGGATGAAGAAATGCCTCTTTTAGGAAAACAAGAAGAGGAAGAAAAAGTGGATCAAGAAGAGAACCTAGAGCGTGATGAGGAGATGCCACCTCAACATGAAGAAGGTAAACCCGAAGAATAGTTTGGAGTTCACAAGAGCTCAAAAATGGAACAACCTAAGGAGCATGAACATGATGAAGAAGAAGAAAAGAAAATCATTGAAGGGGAAGAAATCCCCAAAGAGAACGCAACCTCCGAGTCCCCATAGAAGGAAATTGTGTTCATTCAGGATTCCGATGAGGAGGAAGGACAGAACAAGAAGCTCCAGGTGATAAGGTAATGAAGATTGAATTTATCCATGAAGAAGAAGGTCATGAATCACCAGGTGGAGAATCTCAGATGCCGGAGTGGCTAGAGAAACAATTGGAAAAGAAAACCCCAACCTCAAAGGATCCAAGGGAAAGGCTAGATGCAATCTTGGCTAGAGTCCAAATAAGCACAAAGAAATAGAAGAAACCAAAGGTCAGAGCTCAGTTGACAATGGACGCGTTTGGATCCCGAATCGTGCAAATAGCCACACCAGTTGTGGGTGAAGGGGTAAGCCATAATATTTCCACCCTTGATCTGGGGACAACCGAACGAGAACAAAAAATTGATCACCTCCAAGGGTCCATCGCCACTATTGTGCATTAGATGCACAAGGATAAGATTTCCAAGGAGGAACTAAAAGCATAAGTGGCTGATTTGACAACCTATATTCAACAGTGGTCATCAGTGAAAGAACTCCCCACCACATCCTCGACACCACCACAATTATTGTCCAAGGACCATATTGATCAAATTGAGAAGAGAAAGAATTGGAAAAAAGCTACAGAGGATTGGTTCAGATAGGTCATCTACGACAACATGGGAATCAATCATGCTGTTAGGACAACAAACAAGTTCCTAGAAGTACAAAATATTCTCGAGGGAATAAGGAAGTTCTGCATTGACTTCCCCGAGTTATACAAAACCACGTACCCAAACTTGAGGCTATTATCAAGATACCAGATAGATCCTAGGAGAAGAAACTTGGCTTGGTAAAAGATGACCATTGGCTTGTAGAAACATGGAAGCTAGATTTAGATCACAGGAAGGAGGTGAGGGAATGAGTGCTACATGAAGTGGAGCTAGATATTGACTGGGTCAAGGAGATCAAGGCGAACTATGCAGAATACCTGAAGATGATGATAGATCTCGATGTACCCACTAGTCAGTTAGATGCAGAGAAATTAAAACCATATTTCCATAAGAAAGTGGAAAACAGGATTGCGGATGTACTAATGCTTGATTTCATGGGTTTTGCTGCAAGAGCCTTCTCTCAGTCTAAGCAAGTAGTGAAGAACACACAAAAATATGACACAGATTGAGATGTCATTACGAATAAATCAAGGAGGCTAAATTTTCAGGTAATCCAATATGATATATTAGAGTGGAACAAGCTCCAGGCATTGATCAAAAAATTTGTGGGGTACACCACCTTGAAGAGGAATGAAGGAATTCCTGTGATTGATGATGAATTCCTTATAGTGTAGCTACACCAAAAGGAAATTAGGAAAAGACAAAAAGCTACAATGCTACCACAAAAAGAGAAAATAGGGAAAAGACAAGAATGTAATTTTAAATTGTAATATATTTTGGGGTAGGTGAAACCCTAGTTTGTAGTGAATCTTGGATACACAATACAAATTAATCTTGGCCATTCATTCTTCTTTTTGAACACTATAAATAGGGGGCATCCTTTGATTTTCAAGAGAGAGTTGAGTTGTTGTAAAGGCGTGCTGCTAAAATTTTAATAGAAGCTCATTGACTTTGGTGAATTCTTGAGTTTTAGTTGCATGTTACATGGTTCTTTTCCCATAATTAGTTAATTTGAGTAGATTTACTTTGTTGTTTACATGTTTTAGCTTGTTCTAGTAGACTAGTTAATGTTGTTCACTGATTTTGAAGAATTCTGCTGTGTGCTGGGAAGTTTCCTTGTCCATACTTTTTGCTGTTTATTGATGATAAATAGTTGTGTAAAGTTTGTCTGGGAATAATCTAAAAGTTTCTCTAAACTTCTATCTTTTATTCATGCTTATGGTGAATGAATGGCTGAATATATACAGTCCTTAGAAGCTTGCACAAATTTCATGAGACTGTGAGGTAATCTAGTTAAGTGAAATTTTGTTTTAGGAAAGCTGTCCATAGTAGGGCCCTCCATGATCATTGTTCATTGTTGTTTCAGATCTAGGAACTTCTTCTTCTCGCCCTTTTTCCTTTTTTTAGAAATAACCTATGATAAGGTTCATTGCACATTGTAAAGCCAAATCTCAAGCTGAAATAGGAGTTTAAGACTGTTGTTTGAACCTGTAGCAATTGCGCACCAACTTCCCCATCTCAAGAACTCCATTTTAAGATCCAACTTCCTTCTAGCTTAACTTCGTAAGTTTTCCTTGTGATTACCAACAAAATCACATTGAACCAATTGAGAAATTCCATGCCTGTCATGACCTGACACCCGAGAGACCTTGGGGTGATTTTCAACAACTCATTGTTGGAGATTACCTTTTTTAGAGAGGTAGTGCATGTATGCACTGCATGTGTTGAGAAAGTGCTAAAACACCCATCAATAGAACTGGTGCTAGAAGTAGGGAATTTGAGCCAAGCTGAATTGAGGTGATTCACTCTCCCTTGAGAGGTCCCGAAGAGTTTTAAAGTCTACTCCAAACAAAGGGGAATTTTAGGAATTGTAGCCACCTACATGGGCTAGAAGAACTAACAAAGGGTACACAACCTATTTTTCCTCCTTCGTTCCACCCACTTCACCTTTACCTTCACCTCCTTTCTCCTTCCATTCACCCCATACTTAGTAGAATTCCTTCACCTTCATCCCTTCCCTTCAGCCATACCACACTGCTTTCCCACCACTTGCTTCCCACAACTGGGGTGCTGCCCCTTCCCCTGCCCTCCAAGTCCAAGGCGTAATCCTAACTTCCACTACCTCTGTGCAGCCCTAAGTTACTATTCAGTAGCAAATACCATCCCTACCTCCCCTCATGGCTTGGCTGAGAAATAATCCTTCCCCATTGTTCTTCAATGCTTACAATGATATGCCCAAGAATTCAGAGAGCTTCTTCAAAGTTCAATCCTCAAGATCCACAGAGTATAGTTGAAGAACACATCAAAATATTCCAAATAACACTGAAATACATGTAGATCGATCAGGAAGATGTGGCATGTAGGATTTTCCCTTATTCATTAGGGGAAGAGGCCTTTTATTGGTATATTAACTTATCGGTCGGTTCCATAACATCTTGGGATTTGTTGATGAATTCCTTCGTGTAGAAGTACAAGATCACGATTAGCCCTTCGGAGCTATATCGACAATTCACGTCAGTTCGTAGGGAAATCAATGAGCCGATCAACTCCTTCAACGATTGATTCCACTGGGCCTATACAAGGTTGCAAGCCCCTTATGTGCTCAATGTGTTGTTGCCTTTCCTATCTCTTACACAACATTAGATAACCAGACAACTCATTAGTGAAGAGAATACGACCAACTCTAACCCAATTAGTGGATGCCTATGCTGAGGCAGTTATCACCAGTACTAACTTGGGTCAAAACATCTTCAGTCCGCTGCCCTCCTTAGGGAAATTTTTCCATCCCATACAAATTCAAGGTCTTACTCAAGCATTGCAGCATTAGACACCCCTAATGAATCAAGTGCCACAACTACCTATAGTGCCTTATCCTGGGAAACCCATGAACCAGGCACCCCCAGTGCCTCATTACTTGCAACCTCAACAATCACAGACTTATGCACAACCGCCGCAGGAACTAACATACCTACAAGGGCCTAAATTTCTTCCTGCTCAACAAAATCAGCCAGTGGAATAGCCCGTTTTCCTTCAGAATCAGACGTCGCAACCAAGCAATGTGGAGAAGGATCGGTTGGATGAGCTCATAGAGATGATCTGAAAGATATCCATAAAGATGACCCACTTGAGAAATCAGAAAAGTCAGTTGTAAGCTTCTCAATGCAACATTCAGGCTAATCTGAATCGAGATAGCCGAGATAATTGGGACAGTCGCGAGACAAGAACCTTCTCTGGACAGAACTATGAACGAGGACAAAATTCTAATTAGAATTTTGAAAGAAGACCCTCGCAAAGACAAAACCGAACATGAAATACAAGGCCAAACAATAGAGGTGTTCCCACTCCTCTTGATCAGCTTGCCAACCCAGAAAAGACAACTGGTGGAGTGTACCTTGCCCTAGCTGCTCTATCTAGATGTGCTAGATTCATAAGACAAACAGGCATTCTGAGTTGGACTGCCCCGAATTCCAAAAAACCATGTAAATCTTTCAAGTGGAGGTCCAAAATGTTGTTGAGAGTGCGAACTGCAAAGACATCATTCCATATGAGCCCTACGATTCCTCCTATCTTGTAGTCAACCAGGCCCCATTCCTGTGGAGTGAGAGCAACGAGCTTGAGATCGAGACTACCCTTGCCCAAAATGAAGTACATGAGGTAAGTAACAAAGAAGCTTTATCTCAGCTTTTTACTTTGGTAGATAGTGGTCCCATAGATGAAGAAGAGCCTCATGAAGATGAGGTCCAAATGTTTCACCAAAGAACATATCCATATTTCTTAAGAAATCGACAAGTAGGAGGACCTTTCACTACTTCCACTCCACCCAATAACTTTAGCACCTCACCTGACCCCAATGCCAACAATAATCCAGGCTATCCCCATGTGCCCAAGCAATATTTGAATAACAACAAACAACCCAATCAAACACACGACCAATCGGTTAGCTCATCTATAGGTAGATCCTTTGAGCCCAAAATCAAACAAATGGGGGAATATGTTGCTAAAGAATTTAAGAAAGTTAAAATTAGCTTGTCCGCCTTTGAGTTGTTGAAGGTTCCTGCGATCAGGCACACCTTTTTTAGGGTAATTAATGGAACTCCATCCTCTAAAACAACATAAGAAATACCTTCCAAGAGGGTCACCTTTGAAGAGCCTTGACAAGAGCTCGTCATCCAAGAAATCATAGTCAAGAAGAAGGATGCCTCCACCAAACAACAAGCTGGAAAATAGCCCACCAAAGAGAAAACTCTAGGGAAATCCAAGGAAAAGTCCAACAAGAAGGACAAGGGTCAGGTGGTCCAGGTGGATGTACTTATGGGTTTCTTCCAAGGAAAGTTCGAAATGCCACCCTTCCTCACCACAATTAGAATATTTGGGAAGAATTTGCACAACTATTTGATTGACTTGGGAGCATCAACCAATTTCATGCCTTTGGGAGTGTGCAAAGCCCTTAGGATTAACCCCAAACCTTCTAGAAGAAACGTGACTCAGCTGGACAAGACTGAGGTGAATATTATTGGGGAAATAAATCGTATCCCAATGCATATTGTTGCAGACCCAAGAGTGCAACAAGTTATTGACATCCAAGTTGCGGACATTCCTGATACATACAAAATTATCCTGGGAAGTGACTTCACTCGTGCATTGAATGGGTATGCTGCAACAAATTTCTCTCACATGTGGTTGTCATGGAAAGGGCTGCCAAACTAGATTCAAATAGATCAGGATCCACACATGAAGTTCATGATCATAGATTACAACAACGCCAATGAGGTGTTGTTTGCTAAAATGGAATTGGGAAATTAATGCCCCTTTGCTTATCAGGAAGAAGTGGAGCCTTAGGATGAAGAACTACCTACAAAGGTCTTCCTGGTGCAATGTACTCCCCCGACCAACTTGGCCTATATGCCTTAGAGCACATAAATGCTAGTGGAATCAGAGGATGATGAGCCTTATGAAGATGGTAATTTAGGACTGTTAGGTAGATTCCAAGACTTCATGGAGAAGTGCGTACAAGATCAACTTAGCTTGGGGGAAAGGATGGAATTCCAAGACCTCTTGCTACCAAGCTAGTGCAAATTTCACAATGTTGCCCATTTGGAGTTCGAGTGTTGCTTGTGCCAAACAACAATGGAACATATCAAAGGATTAGTTACTCCTCAAAAGGAGATGCCAACAAGGCGGCCAACCTCCAATCATAATGAACCAACACCTACTCAGGAGGTTGTGGATGCAAGCACGCAGTCCAAAAGGAATGAAAGCATCATTGGCCCTAGCATCAAAGAGTCCTCCAAGTTCTAGACATTATGCTTTTATGGATCCAAGTCCAAACAAGGAGTTGGTGCCAGGTTCAAACTCATCAGCCCCAGGGGTAAGACCTACTTTTCCGCTCACAGACTTCAATTTTATTGCATCAATAATGTAGTGGAGTATGAAGCTTTGGTCCATGGTCTTTTAATGGCTTTAAGGAAAAATGTTAAAATGCTACAAGTTTTTGGTGATTCCAAACTGGTAGTCAAGCAAGTCAAAAAATTGTACTCATGCCATGACATAAGGCTTGCAAACTATAGGCATAGAGTTTGGGATCTTTTAGGGAGTCTAGATGCATTTAATATATAGCTGATCCCACGTTCTTAGAACCATACTATTGATGCCTTGGCTCAAGTGTCCAACATGATGCAACCCCTATCTTTGTCTGGCCTCAAAAGATTCACTATTGAGTTGACCTCAACCTCATCTGTGCCGAATAATGTCACTCATTTCTAGGTATTCAATGATGATAAGCATATCCTGGAGTTTATCACAAGCTTTGACGTGTTTGCAACCCAAATAATTGATGAAGCTGATCCCAAGGAAGTTGAATTAGATGTAGAGGGGGTTATTAACCTCAAAACCAATACTATTCCACGAGGTATGGCTCAACTTGAGCACATATTTGACCTAGATCAAATCAGAGATCAAGACTAGAAAATGAAGAAGTATGCTATAAACAACTAGTGTGACACCCACAACCTCAGAATGACCAAAGAAGTTAAAAATGTGTCTATTGGCAAGGTGTGCACTACAGAAGAAAAGAAGGGAATTGTTGATGCTTTGCAGAA
This sequence comes from Sequoia sempervirens, assembly GCA_007258455.2. Lineage (NCBI taxonomy): Eukaryota > Viridiplantae > Streptophyta > Pinopsida > Cupressales > Cupressaceae > Sequoia > Sequoia sempervirens. The sequence goes on along the minus strand of VDFB02197955.1, from coordinate 51,443 downwards.
GTATCACAATGTGGTAGCATGGAGCTATGAAGATTTGAAGACTTATGATACCTCCATCATCACACATACCATCCCTCTCAAGCTCGATGTACAACCATTCTGACAAAGACAACATCCCATTAATGCCTTATTGGAGCCTATCATCTACATGGAAGTGCAAAAATTAATTTAAGCCAGAATCATCTTTCCAGTTAGGCACTCCATGTGGGTGGCCAATTTGGTCCCAGTTAGGAAAAAGAATGGAGAAATCAGATTGTGCATAGACTTCCACAATTTGAACAGAGCTTTGGAGAAGGATAACTATCCAATACCTTCATTAGATGAGGTATTGTAGATTGTCAATTGTTCACAGATGATGTCCTTCCTTAATGGGTACTCCAGGTACAATTAAGTGATGGTGCAATACGAAGATCGCCATAAGAAAAAATTCACCACTAAGCGGGGCACCTTTGCATACAAAAGAATGCCATTTAGTCTCATCAACGCTGACACTACTTTTCAACGTGCCATGGACATCACCTTCAAGGATTTGATTGGAAAGTGCATAATCATCTACATGGATGATTTGAATGTGTTTTCAAAGAAGCAGAGCGATCATGTCTCCGACCTATGCAAATTTTTTCAAGGGTGCTGGGAATTTGGAGTTTCCCTTAATCCAAAGAAGTGCATCTTCAGAGTCATTGAGGGAAAGTTACTTGGGCACATTATTTAAGAATGAGGAATTTATATAGACCCCAAGCACATCCAATCCTTGCTAAAGATTTAGCTACTAGGCAACAAGAAAGAACTAAAATATTTCTTCAGAAAGATAAATTTCATCAAAAAGTTCATCACAAGTTTTGCTGAAATTGTTAAACTGCTCAACGCCATGTTAAAACAAGATGCTAAGATCGAGTGGACTCTAGAAGCAAAGCAATCCTTCAAGGAAATCAAGAAATAAATTGTTGAAGCACTAGTGCTAGTCAGCCCAGATAACCGGAAGCCATTCTATATTTATTCATTTGCTTCAGATCACTCATGTGCCAACATTTCAACCCAGAAGGATAATGATGGAAATGAGCACCCAATTGCCTTTATGAGTGGTCCCTTGAAAGATACTGAACTAAGGTACCATAATGTGGAAACAAAATCATATGCTCTTGTTTGAGGAGTTAATAAGTTTTGACATTACATCTTACACAATAACGTGTTCGCCAATGTCCCTGACCCAACAATAAAGATGTTGCTCATGCAAGATGAGCTGGGAGAACGAAGAGCCAAGTGGGTTACCCTATTGCAGGAATATGACATGGAAATTCAGCTCATGAAATTAGTAAGAGGACAGGCACTTACCCAAACAATAGACGAGACAGTAGCTGAAACAAGACCTAAGCTCACGGTTCAGCATTACCAGCTTGAGGATGTTTCCCCAGGGGAATAGTATGATGACATCATCTATTATTTGCTGAACAATAGGTGCCCACCTTACTTGCAAGGAGTTCAAAAATGTACTCTCCATCTAAAAAGCAACAACTATATGCTGCAAGGATCCATACTATACAAACATAATCATGAAGGTGTTTATTTGAGATGCCTTGGAAAAGAAGAAGCAGATTGGGTCTTGAAAGAATTTCATGAAAAATTTGGTACTGGTCATAGATCTGGCCCTTTGACTACTCATTAGATCCTATGAGTAGGTTACTATTGGCCAACGATCTTCAAAGATTCTCACAACCATGTTCGTACGTTCCATGTCTGCCAGACCGCCGCAACTAGAGAAAGGAATGTCGCAGTCTCATTGCAACCAATTCTAGAGGTGAGATTGTTTGCACAATGGGGTCTTGATTCATCGGTTTGGTAAGCCCACTATCATCTACAAGACACATGTACATTCTAACTACTTCTGATTTTTGCACTTGATGGACAAAATCCATTGCATGTAGGCAATATACAACATAGGTAGTTATGAATTTTCTTGAAAGCTTCATTTTAAATCATTTTGGTTGCCCATATGCCTTAGTGTGTGATTATGGCCTTGCCTTTTCCAAGCTTAAATTCACTAGTTGGGCCTTCAATTATTGAATTTCCCTCAATTTTTCTTCCAAATACTATCCACAGGGAAATGATTTAGCATAATCTACTAACAAGAATCTCATTACTGTGATTAAAAAACTGCTTGATAGGAATCCCAAGGACTGGCATACCCAACTCCATTTTTCCCTTTCGTTAGATCGCACACGCCACAAGGTTTCCCTTGGTGATTCCCTGTTCCACCTCATTTATAGCTTGGAGCCTATATTCCCAATTCACTTGAAAATCCTCACCCTCTAATTCATCAATGAATTTTATGAAGAAGGGGATCATAGAGAAGCTCGCCTAGCTGAGCTATTACACCTAGAAGAAGTACGTGACCGTGTTATTGAAAATTTCACCAAACATCAGGGCGTAGTCAAAAGATGGTTCGACCGCCGAGCCAAAATCAAGGCCTTTAAAATCAATGGTCTAGTCTTGTGATAGGACAAGGCCCATGAGAAGAAAGGGGGACATGAAAAATTTGACAAGCTTTGGCTTGGCCCCTTTCAGATTGCTGAAATCCTTGGAGACAATGCTTTCCACCTAAAGACCTTAACTGGTGAAGATGTCCCGTTGCCTATCAATGGGAAACATCTAAAGCATTACTTCCAAGCCTGAACTCCTTTGGAGCTATTCCTATAAATACTTGTACATGGGTTAGTTTAGGCTACTTTGGGTTTGCGTTGCTTTCGCTTCGCGTCACTTTCATTTTCGCTTGTTTCCCGACTATTTTGTTTTGATGACAGTGTTCTTCGTTTTTGCTATGGTGACCGTGCACATTCAATAAATGGTTCACTTTGTTGCTTGCTCTTAGTGTTCTTTGGTTAAATCTTCACTCTTAACTATTGGTCTTTGATAGCTACCATGGAATGGATTTCTCATTTTGAACTTTGACTTAGAACCTGACCCTTGGTTGAATCTTCCTTTTACATTCATCTCAGATCCAACACAAAATGCACATTAATTGTTTCCAAAGAGCTGTATAGTGGCTGTTATGACAACTTAGCAAGCAAAAAATTTCAAGTCTGCTCCAGTGACCACTGTGGTTCCCAAACCCATAGTAGGCTTCAATGCTTACATGATTGAGAAAAGAAGAAAGTGTTAAAGGAAGTATTGAAAGAAAGAAAAGAAAAGAAAAATGCTGAAATCAAGCAACCGTATGGGTGTGCGGATAACTCTACCAAGGCTATGGACTCCTGGCCTATAGTAGAGCAATGTTTGTGGGGTCACAATGACAACTCCATCGGGGCTATGGACACCTGACTGGTAGCAGGGCAATGTCCAGGTTACTTTTGGGGTTGGACGATTTATGTAGCTTGCTCGGTTAGATTAACCGCCACTTGTCGCAGTTTCTACGAAAAAGGAATGAATTCACTAAACACACACTTTTGAGACATTTCATGGGTTGACTCAGCTAAGGATCCAGTTCTCCTAGTTCACTTTTGGAAGTCATCCCCTAGTCTGCGAAGCCAGAGATTCTGGGTTCTGAATGAACATTTACCCTTAGAACACTCAGGAGCATTCTCCAGTAGATTCACCATTTGTTGTGCCTTCAACACACACACCCCATTTGAAATGGGGACCCTCTTCCTTTTTCCTTATTGGGTCACTTCATCACCATCTCATTTTGTGTCCCCCCTATTTTGGTGTTCTAAGTGGTTAGTGAGCCTTAGAAAGTTCATCTTGAGTTGACCATGTTTTTTCCCCCTCAAATTTTCAAGGCTTTTTTCCTTTGTGGGTTCCCATTATTTTTTTTCCCTTTACCTTTCAAAGTTGACGTCCTTGGGGCTAGTTAGGTCTACCCTATCGGGCTGCCTTGCATGGGATTTCGTTGCCCCATGGCTTGTCCCAAATAGCTTTCCTTCGACAACTATCCACCTGCTGGAACCCGCATGCGCATCTGCCGCTTCCTTACTATTGATTTTTAGAATGACCATCCTTCAGCACCCTTCCGCTACGTAGAACCCAAAGCACCCAGCGCCGTCTCCACATCACTGAATGACCAAATGTCCTGGCGCCAACTGCTTCCCGCTTGGCAGGTCCCGATGATCCCACCGCCATTTTCAAATGACAACTCACCAACTCTTGGCTTGCTGTACAGTCATTAATAGGCCAAATTTAATGCATCATTTTCTATAAATAAGCAACTTTCACCTATCATTTTTGCTTGTTAGTAATTCAAAGAGAAGTTAGAGCTAACTTCCAGCACCGTCTTCAAGCTCGACGAATTCCATCGTCGATTCAAAGCATCTGCTAACTGATTTCTCGACCTCATTCATCGAATTCTTGAGGTAAGTTTGCTGCCCAATGCCCTGCTTCATGTTTTCTTTGATTTCTTGCAAAATGGGTGAATTTAAAGAGGAAAAAAATGGATAATTAACTAAAGAAGACTAAGGTGCACAAAACCCACATCGTGGAATCTTGATAAAACTCAAGCTAAATTCATACGTCGGCCTCATAACTTGTACCCTTTGCCGCTGTTCTTGAACCAAGGTTTTCACCTCCTGTGGGCTTGAATCCTCCCATCGCCAACACAAACCTTGAAAATAGAGTTAAACCTAGTAGTGACAAACTCCTTTGTTGGGTCCACCCTTGCGGGAGGACCCCTCTCATAAGCCATCTAAAATTAGCGTAAAATTCACAAAATGAAATGAGGAGTTTGATGACTCAGTTGGGTTCGCCTCCCCAGAGTTCCACATACAAACTGCCTTTTGACTTCGCTGTTTCAAACGACTATTCAAATACAACCCTCCGGCAGGAGGGTTATGCCTTACTCATTGCCCCTCAAATTTGACTCTTGCAAACTTTAAGTCCTAGTCCACCACAAGTCCCGCCTTGCAGATGTCCACCCAGGGAATTCTGTTGGTGCTTCACCATCCTAAATGACTTTTACAACCCATCCTTTCGATCGTCAGATCCTGAGCATACCTTTGCCGGCTACTTTCATTTACACCCTGAATGACCAAGTGATAATATCTTTTCGAGCCTCGCCTAGAGGACTTCCATTCGCGGGATGCCATGGTGAACCCGCCATCCCTAATAGCTCATAATGCAAGGCATTTTTCCTTCCAGACTCTGACCCTATCCTGGTTTTTTATGAAAATTGCTAAGTGATCAACATCAAGCGGGTTTCCTCTATCGGGTAGTTGTCCTTGGAATTCCATCTTGAACCCGCTGTGCTAAACAAAAAACTGTGCCCGTCTGCCTGCTGCTTGAAACTCGACCTCCCTTTGGCCATTGGACTTTCAAATGATGAATGAATAGAGCCAAAGGTCTTCCGTGGGCCCAATGTCGCAGGTTTCCCCTATCGGGCTGTTGTGTGACTTTTTCCATTTCAAATGGCAACAACTTAATGTCCTTCCGCCCCTTCCAACTCAAAATGACTTGAATGATAATTAAGCTTTGCTGCTGCCCTCAAAGCTTCGGGTCCCACTCGGCGGAACTCCACCCATGGGCCGCTGTATTTCTAGTTTCGTTTCAATGGTAGACCTCAAACAACAATCAGCCTAGGGAAGTCCGATCCCCTAGACCCAAATTGCTCAAACTCCTTCCTACAAAAAGTTAATGTTAATCTAGAAGAAATGTTAGGATACTTAAGTGATGAATTATCCAATATAACGTCGTATTATAGGATTTTGGCTAACTTTCCCCTAATTTCATGTTTGAATGTGCTTACCTCTCTCTCGCCCACAGGATTTATGGAACCAGGTGCAGGACCCTCCGAGGCAGTCGTAGAGAAGGACAAGGGAAAGAAAACAACAAAAGCACCTTGAGGTAAAGAAGACAGGGACTAGATGAAATATTCCAAGGGGAACCTCTCAACTCTAAGGTCACCTTGGTCTAGAAGGAGGTCTTAGACACAAACATCAGACACATAGACATTGATAAATTCAAGCAGATAGTCTGGATCAACCCTACAACCAAAAGTGCAAGAAATATTAGAAGTAGTGGGTTGGCCAAAGTTGTAGGCTTCCCTCCCACTCTTATTGCCCCTGAACTAGTGATGGCCTGCAGGGAGGCATATCAGCCAAAGACCAAGACAATTTTGGAAAGAGATGGAAACATTCTGGATAACTTCTCTGCCAAGTCAATAAGAAAGACCTTCCATATCCCTACCTTCGGGGAGATGGATGAAGAAACCAAGGAAAATGGCAAGGAGATGTGGGATGAAGACCCCCTCAAATGCAAAAGGCTTATAAATCAATACTGGTTGAAAGAGAAGAGGGGTAGTGCTGCAAAGGTTCCCCAAGAACTCTTCTGCAATGACTTTTATGAGGATTAACATGACTTGGTGACCCTATTAAACAGAGTAATGGGCCTTCTGAATGTGGCATACTTCCAAGAGTAGATGATGTATTTCATGGAGGAGATCCTCTGGGGTAAAACCAAGTTCTATTTGGTGGGGATTATAAGCAATTGCTTGCACGGGCAATTCATGGTTGTCAAGAAGACCTCGCACTTCTATATGACCTCTTACCTTGTCTATTTGTTGGTTGATAAGACACAATATAGGGGCTTGCTTAGGGATCTCGATACATAACCAGGCAAAGAGATAAAAGTCTATGACAGATACCTTCAACTCTAATTTAGGAACTTCAAGAGGGACTACTGCAAAGTTAATGATGCTTGCATAGGTCACATCATCAAATTGGTTGGGGGTGACTTTGAGAGAAGAGTCTCCCACAGTGCAAATTCTTTCCTCCACCATTTTTCCTTCCTATTCATTCAATTCGGTAAGTTTACCTACATTCGAGCTGAAGGATTTTTAGAGAAACCATACAAGCTGCCCCAGTATCTTAATGACTGGATAATATTTTTAGAACTCTCTCGGTAGCTGTGACATGCACACATCCTCCTCAGAAACAAGCATAAGGTGGGGATTCCTAATCCCCTTTCCTTTGGCCAAGGGCTATACAAACTCCACACATCATAATGTGCAGATTATTCAGATAAAGAGCTCGTGAAGTATAAATTGAGGTTCCTTATTGCCCGATTGCAAATGGACCCTATGGTAAACTAAAGAAGATGGTCGTGGCTGAATATGCCCATTTACATAGTGTTGAAGATTTTTGGGCCAACTGCAAGGACGACAATGAAGTGCGAATGAGGAACTACATGCAAATGACTACATATTTTGTGAAAATGGTCAACTTGTTCCCTATACTAGATCAGGTAGTGGAAGATGAAAATACAATAATCGATCCTTGGTACAATGTAGTTGCCAATCTCCTGCTGCCGCTGGTTGACTGGGATGAACAAGAGGTTTATGACCCCTATATCTTAACAAAGCCTGTTGAGGCTAAAAAAAAGGAATGGATTGACAGGAAAATTTCCCAACTAAAGCAACAAGGGGTCACTTTGACATATGAGGAGCTTGAGGAAGAGCCTGCAAGTGAAACTAACAGTGGGGCAACTGTTGCAGAAACCTCAAAATCTCATCCAGCCACCAGGTCCTGAAAGAGAAAAGAAGCAGCTAAAAGTTAGCCCAACCCTAAAGTATATTCAAGAAAAGCTTCAAAGGGTGAATCCTCCAAAATACCAAAGACATTAGGAGGTCTTGATACCATCCAGGAAGACCCGCTCCACGAGGGAGAATAATTAGAGGCTGAGCAGCCAAAGTCTCCACCTGCTGCCTCCATTCTTGCATCCACTGCTGCTATTGATGTTGTTACTGCTACTACTGCCATGCCTACCTCTCAGACGATGGTCGCTACTTCCTCGCCTACAGTGGACATCTTCTTTCACCTCTCCTCCACTCTGCCCACGACCCAGGTAATGATAATTGACTATTCTTCTGCCACCACCTCTCCGCTCTCCTCTTCCTCCATGTCTCTAACAACATCACTTCCCCTGGTAGCAACGACAATGCAAATGCTCACTCTCTCACTCCTAGAGGCCTTCGTACGTCACATGAAAAATATTCCATCAGAGCTTTTTGGGTGCTGATGAACTCAGCCATACAGGTTACCTTTGCACAAATTGCTACCAATCTTCCTATCCATACTCCTCCAACTGAACCACCAGAAATGAAGGCCACAATGGAGATATCAAAAGAGTTGGAGAGACAGGAAAGAGAAGATAGAAAATAGATAGAAGAGGAAGTTGATGATTACAACGAGCACCCCGAGTACCAACATCTAACAATTGACAAGGTGGTGTGCGAGGGAGAAGAAACACAACCATCTGAGGAAGACACTGAAGATCCTAGCACCAAGTACATCATGGAAACATTTGATCCTGACCTTGAAGAGGAGTTGGATCAACAACTCAAAGATGTCGGAGAGGAAGTGGAAATGTAGCCTTTTGATGAAGAAAAGGATGAAGAAGAGGAAATGGAGGAAGATATTGAACCTCCAATTGGGGAGCATGACAAAAGCCCCAAGTAGGATGAAGAAATGTCTCTTTCAGAAGAACAAGAAGAGGAAGAAAAAGTAGAGTAGGAAGAGAACCTAGAGCATGATGAGGAGATGCCACCTCAACATGAAGAAGAAGGTAAACCCGAAGAAGAGTCTGAAGTTCAGAAGAGCTCAGAAATGGAATAGCTTGAGGAGTATGAACATGATGAAGAAGAAGAAAAGAAAACCATTGAAGGGGAAGACAACCCCAAAGAGCACACAACCTATGAGTCCCCACAAAAGGAAACTGTGTTCATTCAAGATTCCAATGAGGACGAAGGAAGGAAAAAACAAGAAGCTCTGGGTGATAAGGTAATGGAGATTGAATGCACCCATGAAGAAGGTCATGAATCACCAAGGGGGGAATCTCAGATGCCATAGTGGCTAGAGAAACAGTTGGAAAAGAAAACCCTAACCTCAAAGGATCTGAGGGCAAGGCTAGAGGCAATCTTGGCTTGAGCCCAAATAAGCACAAAGAAAGAGAAGAAACCAAAGGTTAGAGCTCTATGGACAATGGACGCATCCAGATCCCAAATCGTGCAAATAGCCACACTAGTTGTGAAGGGGTAAGCTACAATATTTCCACCCTTGATTTGGGGATAGCCACACGAGAATAGAAAATTGAACACCTCTAAGGGTCTATCGCCACTATTGTGCATCAGATGCACAAGGATAAGATTTCCAAGGAGGAACTAAAAGTGCAAGTGGCTGATTTGAAAACCTATATTCAGCAGTGGTCATCAATGGAAGAACTCCCCACCACATTGTCAACACCACCACAATTACTGTCCAAGGACCATATTGGTCAACTTGAGAAGAGAGAATTGGACAAAAGCCACGAGGGATTGGTTTAGAGAGGTCATCTACAATGGAAACATGGGCATTGGTCGTGCTATTAGGACAAAAAATAAGTTCCTAGAAGTACAAAAGATACTTGAGGGAATAAGGAAGTTCTACACTGACTTCCCCGAGTTATACAGGATCATGTACCCCAAACTTGAGGCTATTCTCAAGATACTAGATAGATCCTGGGAGAAGGAACTTGGCTTGGTAAAAGGTGACTATTGGCTTGTAGAAACATGGAAGTTGGGTTTAGATCACATGAAGGAGGTGTTGGAATGAGTGCTCCATGAAGTGGAGTTGGATGTTGACTAGGTCAAGGAGATCAGGGCAGACTACGTAGAATACCTGAAGATGATGACAAATCTTGATGTACCTGCCAGTGAGCTAGATGCACAGAAATTAAAACCTTATTTCCACAAGAAAGTGGAAAATAGGACTACAAATGTACTAATTCCTAATTTCATGGGTTTTGTTGCAAGAGCCTTCTCTCAGTCTGAGCAAGTAGTGAAGAACACACAAAAATATGACATGGACTGGTATGTTGTCATAAACAAATCAAGAAGGCTAAATTTTTAGGTAATCCAATCTGATATATTAGAGTGGAACAAGCTCTAGGCGTTGATCAAAAAATTTGTGGGGTACACCACCTTGAAGAGGAATGAAGGAATTCCTGTGATTGATGATGAATTCCTTATAGTGTAGCTACAACATAAGGAAATCAACAAATGACAAAAAGCTATAGTGCTACCACAAAAAGAGAAAATAGGGAAAATACAAGAATATAATTTTAAATTGTAATATATTTGGTGGTAGGTGAAACCCTAGTTTGTAGTGAATCTTGGCCACACAATGCAAATTAATCTTGGCCATTCATTCTTCTTTTTGAACACTATAAGTAGGGGGTCTCCTCTGATTTTCAAGAGAGAGTTGAGTTGTTGTAAAGGCATGCTGCTGAAATTTTAATAGAAGTTCATTGACTTTGGTGAATTCTTGAGTTTTAGTTGCATGCTACATGGTTCTTCTCCCATAATTAGTTAATTTGAGTAGATTTACTTTGTTGTTTACATGTTTTAGCTTGTTCTAGTAGAATAGTTAATGTTGTTCACTGATTTTGAAGAATTTTGTTGTGTGCTGGCAACTTTTCTTGTCCATACTTTTTGCTGTTTATTGATGATAAATAGCTGTGTAAAGTTAGTCTGGGCATAATCTAAAATCTTCTCTAAACTTCTATCTTTTATTCATGCTTATGGTGAATGAATGGTTGAATATTTTTAGTCCTTAGAAGCTTGGAAAAATTTCATGAGACTGCAAGGTAATCTGGTTAAGTGAAATTCTATTTTAGGAAAGCTGTCCGTAACAGGGCCCTCCATGATCATTGTTCATTGCTATTTCAGATCTAGGAACTTCTTCTCATCCTTTCCCTTTTTCCCTTTTTAGAAATAACCTATGCTAAGGTTCATTTCACATTGTAAAGCCAAATCTCAAGCTGAAATAGGAGTTTAAGACTGTTGTTTGAACATGCAGCAATTGCGCACCAAATTCCCCATCTCAAGAACTCTATCTTAAGATCCAAATTCCTTCCAGCTTAACTCCGTAAGTTTTCCCTATGATTACTAGCAAAATCACATTGACCCAACTGAGAAATTCCATGCCTGTCATGACCTGACACCTAAGAGACCTTGGGGTGATTTTTAGCAACTCGCTGTTGGAGATTTCCTTTCAAGAGAGGTAGTGCATCTATGCACTGCTTGTGTTGAGAAAGTGCTAAAACACCCATCAACAAGTACCACTGGGTAAAGGGACTCTAACTAGGTTACAGTCTTGCAAAATAAACCTTCGCAAATAGTGTTCACATACTTTGTGACAACCAAACGTTTATGTTTCCTTTGTCCCTCCTGATCTCCTTTCCCAAAATATACCTTGCAGCACCAAGATCATTCATATCAAATGCACCTTAAAGTTAGGCTTTCAGCTCACTGATCATACCCTTAGTATTGCTAAAAAATAACATGTCATCAACATACAAAGCAATAACCAATATAAAATCATCAATACAATGAATGTAAACACAATGATCCTCCTCGCTTCTAACAAAACCCAATTTCAAAACAAATGAATCAAACTTTTGATACCACATTGTGGGGGACTGTTTTAAACCATAGAGAGACCTCTTCAAGCTGCAAACCCAATGTTCTTTTCCTTTTACCTCAAAACCTGTAGGCTATTGCACATATATTTCATCTTCAAGATCTCCATGCAAGAATGTAGTCTTAACATCCATTTGTTGAATCTCCCAATCATAAGTTGTCAATGGATAAGAGAAATCTAATAGAATTCAATTTAGCAACAGGAGAGAATATCTCACCAAAATTAACTCCCTCTACTTGGGAATAGTCCTTGGCTACCATTCTAGCCTTATACTTCTCCAATGACCCGTCTGCTCCAAACTTCTTCTTGAAGACCCACTTACATCCTATGGTTTTTCTTCCTTTGGGAAAATGAACAAGATACCAGGTGTTATGAGTCTAAGGCAATCATCTCCTCCTACATGGCTAACTGCCAAGACTCACTATCATTTGTAGAAATAGCTTCCCTGTAGGATCTAGGTTCATCGTTAGTACTCAATAAAGCATATGCACAACGTAAATCTAGTGGGCTATACTTGTCAACTAGATTCCATTGTCTTGTGGATCTCCTCAAGGGTGGAGTAAGAGACTCAATTGGTTCTTTTGCATGATCATCTGTACCAACTTCTTTTGTAAAAAAATATTCATCTTCATCAGAATTACAATCTTCTTCTTCTTCACCCCAATCCATAATTATATTCATCCTAAGGTGCATCTTGCTGCTCTAACTTAAAGTGAACCCTCTTTACCTTTTCTTCTTTTTCTTTTGGCTGCTCAGGTTAAAAAATAACTCTAACTTCCCTGAAAATAACATCTATAGAAAAGATAATCTTGCGGGTTAGTGGATTCCAAAGCTTATAACCTTTAACATTATCACCATATCCAATGAATGTACACTTTTCAGCTTTTGGATCCAACTTAGATTACTTTTCCTTAGGCACATGAACAAAAGCCTCATATCCAAAAACCCTTAAATTTGAAACTAAAGGTTTCTTACCTATCCACACTTCATAAGGTGTCGAATTAAGAGCCTTACAAGGAGATCTATTTATCAAGTAGCAAGTAGTACACACAACCTCTCCCCAAAAACATTTATCCAATTATGCATCACTCAGTGCATACTTCTAGCCGTTTCCATAATTGTTTCGTTCATCCTTTTTGCAACACCATTCTGTTGTGGTGTATACAGAGTTGTCTTTTGTCTGATTATACCTACATGCTTGTAAAACTCATCAAATTCGTTAGAGCAATATTCCCCTCCATTGTCAGACCCTAATATTTTTATCTTTAAACTTGATTGGTTCTCTATTAAGACTTTGAATTCCTTCAACTTAGTGAAAACTTCAGATTTATGTTTCATAAAATAAATCCATGTATATCTGGATACACCATCAATGGAGGTGAAAAAATAACGAGATTTTTTGATAGATTCAATATCCACAGGCCCAAATACATCTGTATGAATAATTTATAACTTCTCTTTTTCTCTATTGCTTCTTGAAGGAAATATTTTTTGTTTTGTTTACCAAATACACAATGCTCATAGAAATCAAAGTGCTCATCAGAATAGGAGAAACCATCCAACAAATTTTTATTCTTAATAGTTTTTAATACATTATTGCTTGTGTGGCCCAATCTATGGTGCCACAACATACATGCATTTTCAGTATGGGCCTCAGATACATAGGAGGCATTGCAAACTTTAGTGGCTTCAAGCTTGAACAGGTTTCCCAATCTCTTCCCTTTCACCACCACCAAGTTCCCTCTCACCAATCTACAACCATGCTTGTCAAAAGTCACATGCATTCCCAAATCATTCAGCTTTGAAATAGAAATCAGATTTCTAGCTAATCTAGGAACATGATAAACTTCAGGGAGGGTTTTAATCCTCCCATCATTGAAACACAACAATACCTTTCCTTTCCCAACAACCAGATATGAAAAGTTGTCTCCAAGATATACATTACCTCCATCACATTTTTCATATGTGGAGAATCATTCCTTATGCAGGGTCATATGGAACAAACATCTTGAGTCAACCAACTAGTGATCATTAGCAACAACATTACAAGCAAAAATTAAAACATCTTCACTTGCATTCAAGAACTTATTAGAAGCACTCTCCCACTGTTTCTTTGGGTTTCTACACTCCTTTACATGCCCCCTTTTATAGCAGTTCCAACACTTAACTGTGATCTTCTTTCCAAGAGTCTTAGATTGGCCCTTGGACTTGTCCTTAGACCCTTTCTGATCTCCTTTCGGTCCCCTTTCCTTAGACCTTCCCCTGACACTGAGAGCATCCCCTAAACTATCCAAACTCTTCTTCCTCAGTTCATGTGCTAGTAAAACTGCAACAAGGGCATCCAACTTCGGATCTGTGAGGTTAGTAGTGATAGCAAGGATAAAATTTTCCCAAGACTCAGGTAAAGAACAAAGAAGCAAGATACATTTATCTTCCTCATCTACTTCAACATCTACTGAAGCAAGCTGACTCATCAACAAATTAAAATAATTTAAATGATCTACAATTGACTCACCCTCTTTCATTTTTAAAGAAAACAACTTCCATTTTAAACAAAGTTTATTTACCATACTCTTGGCTTGGTAGATCTCACTCAACCGATTCCACAATTTATATGCGGTCTCTTCCTTTGCGGCATTTAATAGGACAAAGTCTAAAAGACACAACTAGATGCTTCCTTGTTCCTTCTTATCCAATCTATCCCACTCATCTTGAGATACATCATCGAGTATCTTCTCTTTTTGAACAACCAACCATTGGTTTCTCTCTTCCAACAAATCCTCCATTTTTAGCTTCCACAACTCATACCTCATTTCGTTGAACTTTTCAATGTCCAAACGAAAGGTTGATGCAACAGTGGATGCAACCATAATTTCAACACAAGATCTACAAAACAAATGCAACCAAATCTCCCATTGTAGCTATAGCTTCCACACTACCACCCAAGAGTCAAAGTTGGCCAAGCTTTGGTACCAAATGTTAGAAATGAAAGCAACACTAATTCAATGGAAATCTGATTCAAACAAATTTCTGCAATCTTTTAAGTGTGCAATTACAATGGAGATTGTAACATGAAATTGAAACTATGCTTCACAGAGATGAAAAATCAGAAAAATTATTACATAACACAATGACACATTGTTTATTGTGGAGAAAAATATTTTGGGTAAAAAAATCCACACAGGAAAGATGCCCAATGTTTGTATTAATCTGCAAAAATATTATACAATACAACACCAATCTCTCCTTTAGTCTTCAATTTGACAACATTCTGATAGCACCTGAGTACCTAAAATCTGTATATCAACAAAAAATACATGGTAAATACTTATAGAAATTTTTTCCTCATCACCCAAGGCATCCACACTCTCTCTCCTCCAAGTGTCCCATATGCAAGCATCAAAATGGTACCAACATGCAACTTCCAAGTGTCAGACTGTGACCCATCCAAAGTTGGGCGCCCATATCCAAGAATGACATCTTACAACATCTTATGGTGTTTCATAACCATCATAGATACCTCCAACATGCATCCTATCCAAGATAGGTTCTTGGGGCTAAATATAGAAAATATACAACATATCCGTCATATGCGTCATAGAATCTCAGAAATTTATGACAACTTGCAGTTGTCATAGATTCACTTACTAAACATTATGATAGTTTTCATATAAGCCAAAAATAGTAGATTCCTCAAGGGAAAACACCTACCCTCATTTACTTTGAGTTTTTACAATATCCAACAGTAATTGTCACTTCGTAATTACTTCCAGTGACTCTAAAATACTGCTGTCAGTGAAACTAGTATATCTCCTCATGGATAACTACAAATTACAAATAATAAATGGAATAAATACAATATTGGTATTTACAAGGTTAATGGCATCTTGTCCCAACACTAACACCATAATTCATTAATGTTAAATTCTCTGATGGCCATGATTACGAACGGAACTAATATTTTCTCTGCACACATGCATGCCAAGTGCACTTCAATCTATTAAATGAAAATGAAAATTAGGTTTGCATAAGTGAAACATGTCACTATATAAAACCATTTCATCAATTGGTAATGTTTTCTTGCTATTAGAAATATTTCATGGATTGTAATGTTCTTTGATATAGTTACGTGTTGGCACCAAGTGCTTTTGTCAATGCATGGCGTTTTAACGAGGACATTTAACATTATTGGTCCCTAATTTTTATTTATTGTTAATAGACTGAAGTGTAGTCACCATTAATGAATTCTAGTGTCAAGTTTTAAGACTATCAAGAAAAGGATTATATGTGTTTTTTATTCATTTACATAGATTATTTGATGACGGTGAAATTTGTCAAAAAGAGAGGCGTTTGTAATTTGCTAAATCTTTTACACCATTTTTTTGTGGTGTTTATTCATTTTCTTAGATTGTTTGATGAGCGTGAAAGCTTTGTCTGTTGAGAGGGTCTATATCTATCGTGTTGGAAGCAACAAACAATGAGTTTGAAAGTTGCTATATCTTTTACACTATCACTCCATATTTTTTTTATGTCCCTCTAATTGGTTAATTTCTATTCTTCCTTATCATTGAATGCTTTTATGGGTTGATGTCTATTGTTCACTTAAAGAATTAACACCATAATTCATAAATGTCGAGTTTTATGTTGACCAACATTAGCAATGCAAGTAATATTTTGCTTGCCATGCATGCATGTCAATTGCTCTTCAATCTATCAAATGGAAATCGGATCTAGATAAGTGCAAAATCTGTCAATGTAAAATCTGCAATATTTCATTAATACGCAATGTCTTTTTTTTAGGCACATCCAGTTCTTCAATGACATTACATTCATAATTTTCCATCTTTTCTCTTCATTTCACTGATTAAGAATGGAAGTAGTCCTTTTCCTGCATGCATGCATGCCAACTGCACTTCAATCTATTGAATGAAAATGAAAATGAGGTCTAAATAAGTGCAAAATGTCTCGGTATAAAATCATTCCATCAATTGGTAATGTTTTGTTGTGATTGGACATATTTTATTGCTTTGTATATCTATGTTGCTCCCTATCATTGACCACTTTTATGGGTTAATCTTTGCTGGACAGTTAAAGACTTAACACCATAATCAATTAAGGTTGACTTCTCTATTAGCCATCACTAACAATGCAACTAATCTTTTCTCTATCACATATGCATGCCAACTATAGTTAAATCTATGAAATGAAATTTATGTCTAAATAAATGGAAAAACTCTCAATATAAAATCTATGTCTATTGAGAGGATTTATAACTATCCTATTGGTATGCATATTGTAACAAATATCTCTACATCGGTTTAAAGCACTTGTATTGTTTCAAACATGTTTAGCGTCTTGGAAAGGTTTTTCATAATTTTCTCATGATGTTTGTAACAATTATTGATGCGAAGACTAATGTTTTATGTGCGCTATTTCCTATTCATGCATTGATCGAAAACCATGCCACTAATTTTTATGCTATGGTGTGTGGCATGATTTTATTGTAAGGGAGTTTGGTCTTTTTTTTTGGCAATTTTCCCATTCAATCCAAATTAATTGTGTGTCCATGTCCAACAACGATAGTCATTGAAACATGTCTATTTGTTCAAGATATACCTGATCATCGATGTATTTTTGGATCCATGAATATCTTCAAGAAATAAGACTTTTGTTCAAGATATCTATTTGAAACTATTAAAATGAATTTTGCTCTATGTTTTTGCATTTTTCTCATTTCCTGTGGATATTTTGATTTTTTTTTTTGTATTTCCCCTATTGCAAATTATTCTTGGGAATAGTGAAGGAAAAAAAATCATCAATTCCTAATGTTTTGTTGCTATACACATGTATCCACTGTAGGTGTTTTTGTGAACACATGGCATTGTTGATAGCAGTTCATGTGCCTTGTATTTGTGAGGATATTTTGCATACATTTAGATCTAATTTTTGATTTACCGTCATCGGATTCAAGTGTGGTTTCCATCAATGGATTATGGTGCTAAGTTTTACACCTATCACCCAAAGAATTCTTCTCCGTGACATTGAAAGATGTCTATGTATTCAAGATATAATTCATGTATCATGGATATCTTGATGCATTTCATCCACTTCTAATGTCTTGCTGCTTTAGACATATTTTCACTGTGAACATATATGGTGGGTAGGTTGCCTTGTTGATAGTAATTAACATGCCCAATTAGAAATTGGAATGCATCTTTACATAGAATTTATTTACTATTAAGATTGATAGGTGCATTAATAATATAAACACTCGCTTACTGCTATAAGGCAATCAATACATGTAGCTGGTAAACTCAAAAATCACTTTAACCAAATAGGATTTCAGTGTGTGATTTTAGGTACCTATTTGAGATGCAATTTTCCAACGCTTGAGCAAGCAACAAAAACGGCTAGATCCATGTCAGCAGGAGAAATATGTCCTGTAGTATACAACACTATCATAACTATGAGTCCAAAAGCAACAACAATCGCCAAATGTGCAAACACATTGTCTCTTGCATCCATCATTACTCGCCAACACCCAAGCAACATTAGAATAAAAGTTGAAATAATGTCCAGTACACTTCACATAGATTGCATCAACTTCATTAGATAACATGCAATAAGCATATGTCCATAACACATAATAAGTATGAATTGTATTCTAATCACAAAATATGATCCCAAATAAATCTAAATTGTAATCTAGTACTGAATCCATGCATTGGAAAATACTACATCAATAATCTTCTAAAAAGCATAAGAAATGTGAATGAGAAAAAATAGGAAAAAGATATTGCATTCTTCATTTTAGCTTTAATCTTAATCTCCATACTTCATACGATTCTGGAAACATTTAAAATTAATATATAACATAAAATAATAAAAATGTTACTCACATATGAACTTTTCAATGCTTATTTCTACTTCCTCATTAGTGGACATTAATAAAAAACTATTTGTCAAAGGAAGACAAATTTTGGATCTTGTTTTATCCACCCATGAATATATCCACTCAATGGAGTATACTAAAAATTTAGGAATAGCCTTAAAATTGGATATCTTCAAGGCTTATGATAGAGTTTTATGGCCTTTTCTCTTGGTTGTTATTCAAAAGTTTGGGTTCAAGGGTAGATCCATGTAGTTGATTAAAGCTTGTGTTACTACTTCAAAATACTCTGTGATGGTTAATGGTGTCCCTAGGGGATACTTCTCTTGTAGTAGAGGGCTCAAACAAGGAGATCCTCTCTCTTCGTACCTATTCATTATCATGGTGGAAATTATTAGAAGGAACATTCAAAAGAGGCTCGACTTAAGACTAATCAAAGGGGTTAAAGTTGTCTTGTCTTTGCCTCCTACTTCTTATCAATAGTTTGTGGATGACACTATCCTTTTTGGGGAAGTTTCATAATTGAGGATAGATATCAAAAATCTATTCTTGAGGATTATGTAAGGGATTTAGGGAAACAAATAAATTACAAAAAAAGTATGCTCTATTTCTTTAACTTATATCAAATAACTAAATATAGATTCAAGAGGATTATAGGATGCCAAACTATTGTTCTTTTGGCTACCTATCTTGGTATTCCTTGTATCTCAAAGAAACCTTCAAATATCTATTAGAATAGTATCGTATCGTAGAAAAGGTTAAAAATAAGTTGGTAGAATCGAAAGGAAAACTCCTTAGTTAGACAGGAAAACTTTCGCTCCTTAAGGCTTCACTTCAAAACATTCCTGTTTACTACCTCTCTTTATTTGAGATTCTTGCTTTCATTGCTGATAAAATTAAACAAATTTAGAGGAAGTTGCTTTGGTCAAGAGCTAAAGAATGATTTAGAATTTCCCTTATAAGTTGGTAAAGAGTTTGTATTCCTAGAAAGTATGGGGTTCTAGGTATTAGAAGGCTCAAATTTTTTAGCAAGGCTCTCCTTACCAAATTGGATGGGACTTCTTAAAGGCACAAAATATTGGGGGATATTTTAAAACCTAAATACCTTCATAATGATGATCAAGGGACTTTTCTATCTTCCTTTGTTTTACCTAATGGATCAACCATATGGAATAACTTGTTAAAAATCATAAATGTAATCAAACAAGGGATCAAAAGGAGAGTTGGTAATGGAAAGAAAACAATTTTTTGGGAAGATGTTTGGAACAATGGCCCTGCTTTATCTTCTCTCAATCAATTCAACCAAATTAAGGAAATTCTTATAAGAAAGGGTGGTAGATAGCTTCATGGTTATTATGAGTGAGATGGAAAAAATCCAAGGTGGAAGGAATTTAGGGAACAACTAACAGGAGGAAAGACTTTAAGGGGTGGAAGACAACAAGGGTTGGATGTTGAAATTCTCATATTAAGGCAACAAATCAAGGATTAATTATTCTCTTCTCAAAGAAAAGAAGATAAATAGATATGGAAGAGAACCCCTTCTGGGATTTGTATGGTTAAGTCTACTTATACTTTGATAGAAAAAAATCTTATAACTTCCAATCACTTTGATTGGAATCAGGTATGAAAATAGAAAATTATCCCTAAAGTTAATTGCTTTTGGTGGGATATTGTTCAAGGTAATATTCTTACTATTGATAATCTTACTAAAAGAGGATTTCAATTCATAAATATATGTGCTCTATATTATGAGGATGTGGAGAATATCAAACAATTGATTTTCATTGCCCTTTTTCTAGAGAAGTTTAGACTCAAGTGCTCCTTATCTTGATTGATTGGGTCTTCCCTAATTCTATTAAAGATTTTGTGGTTAGCTGGAATAGTTGCCCCTTTTCTCATCCAATTATAGCTAACTTGTGGAGAAAAATATACCCCTTTGTCTCATGGGGATTATGGAAAGAAAGGAACAACAAAATTTTTATGGATCAAAAGAAGAACAACAAGGAGGTGTTCATAAGAATTAACAAAATTTTTAGGAAAATCTAAATGTAGGGAACGACAAATTCTCTAAGGTAATTCCTTCCTATTATGAGCTAAGAATCAAACAAAATTTGGGAATAAATAAAGATCTAACCATGATAAATTGGATAAAAATCTTGAGTAGAAAGAAAATGAAATAGATTCCTCCTGAAGAGGGGTGGATAAAACTAAAATTTGACGAGTGCTCAAAAGGGAATCCGAGGTTGGCTAGTGTTGGGGGAGTTATTAGAGACAAAAATGACAACATTATTGAAGGCTATGCAAAAAAAAAAGGAATCTACTCCAAAAATATTGTTGAAGCCATTTTTGTGCGGTGGGGTCTAAAGTGGGTCAAAGAGTTGAGATTAAATAAAGTTATACTTGAAGGAGATTCCAAAATGATTATAGATGTGTGCAGTGAAATTTGTGCTTAAAATGCAAGGAAATACAATGAAAACCTAACAAACACAAAATCAAAACAACAATCAAGATAAGGGCATAGGAGAACTCAAACCTACAAGGAATTTGACAAAGACCCAATATATAAAATCTCTCGATACATAAATGCCCCAATTTGATTGGATTTGATGTGTGCCCAACAAAATTTTGGTAGCATAACATTACCAAATTGCTCAAAGATTCACAGATGATCTAAAATGTCTAAGTGTTTGCATTTGATGAGAGGAGAAATGAAAGGAGGGTGAAGATTGATTGAAGGGAGATCAAGGGCTAGGAAGGGTTGAGACATCTCAACTCATAAGATGATGCTAAGTGGTATTACGAGAGGAGATGGGGGGTAGGTGATCTCTCAAGGCCTAGGATGGTGAGAAGTGTCACCATGTGGAGGCTTGAGAGGGAGGTTGGTACTTGGAAGGTACCTTGGGAGATGGAGAAGATCTTTTCTGTAAAGGTCTTCCTTTTCCAACATTCCCAAGGTATGGGGTGGAAAGGAATAAATTAATTTTAAATTCCTTAATTGTACTTTAGAGAAAGGACCCATGTGGGGTTGCTTTCCCAAAAAGGGAAAGTATTTAAGGCTTAGAGGACAAAGGGGATGGGAAATAAATGGAAAGGGGATTAGCCCTTTCCGAATCATGGGATTAGGAATGTGTAAGTTATTAGCGGATGGGTTAGGTGAGAATTAATTAATGAGGAATGATTAGAATGAAAGTGGGAAAAGTTAGAGGATGTGACACCTCTTAATCCATGGTTAAGTGTGTGCACATTATTAGTGGTGGATTAAAATTAGGATTAGGGGATAATGAAAAATGAAGGATGTGACAAGAGGTGAGAGAAAAAGGGGAGTTAAATAAATTTTTATTTAATTCTTGTGGGGAAATGAGGTGATTAAATTAAATAAATAAAGGTATTTATTTAATATAAAAAATAAAGGGGATAAAACGTAAGGTAAACAATTAATCAAATAATTACTTTAAGATCTTAAAAGAATTAGGTAAAATTGCTAACATTTTCAATTAAATAATTACAATATATTTAATTAATATAGATAGAATAGGATTAGATGAAGTGATGAGATAAAATTGACCAAACACAAGTGATCAATTCTAGGTGTCTATAGTTTTCCCCTCTTCAAAACAATGTTAAAATAATGATGTTTGGAAGAAAATAAAAAATAGCCGACTCGATGAAAAGATGCCCTAATGTGGAGGAAATGGAAGAATTAGAGGGAAAGTCAATATGGAGGTGATTCCCCCTCAAGAAAATGGGTTCAATCAACCTCTTGAAAGATATAAAAGAGATATAGCAAAAGGTCAGTGACAAAAAATGAGGAAGGGTGGTGAAGAAATGAAAGAAAAAGGAGTTGCAAGGAGGAAATGAGAGTGAAAAAGGGTGATTAGGGTTGTCTATAAATAGTATGGTATAATTAATATTTATTTTAACCATAATCTCCTAATCAACCAAGTGAAGTAGAATGAAGAAAATGGCAGGTGGATGAGCGATCTCATATTGAATGAATGGAGTGAAGGCACGGGTGCGACGAGGAGAGCAGGGCAGTGAAGTATGTGAACTAACTTTTGCTTGTACTTTCAATTTTAGAGCATTAATTACAAGTCAAATTTATACTCGGGGTGGATCCACATATCATGATAGGGAAAATACACCCATGAAGAGAAAATAGGAAAATGCATCACAACTCAGGTGGATGCATCCAAATTGGGGTGGATGCATCACAAAAGGTGGATCTACCAAGGATGGGAAGATCCACCAAGGGATACATGAAGATTTTTCATAGGGTGGATCCATAGAGAAGGGGTGGATTCACCAAATAGGAAAATTTGAGGAGAAGGGGAAGATGCAAATAAATGAGTGGATCTGCTAGAGGAGAGGAAGATTCACTAAAGGGAAAAACTACCAAAGAAGAGGCATAATTGCTAAAGGGTAGATCCGCCAAAGGATAGGTGGATGTGCAAAAAGGGGTGGAACTTCTAGGAGAGTTAGAATAAATAGGACAAGAAAAAAAAGATGAAAATATTAAGATTTAGATGGATAGATGCAGACCATAGTGAGCTTGAGGACTCAAGAGTAGAGATTAGGGATGTTGTAGCTAGTGACCAAGTTTAATGATGAAAAATGGGCTTGCTTGGATGGCCTCATATTGGCATATGTGTCATGGATGCCAGTCATCTGGGACCATAAACCACTTTTGACCGTATTGGTAGAGTGATGGAGCTTTGAGATGAGTACGTTCCATCTCTCGATAAGGGAGATGACAGTGACATTAGAGGATGCATGGAGGATACTTTGACTACCTATTTGAGGACTATGAGTGCTAGCATCCAACACAAAGGTTGTACCAATGCTATTCTAGAGGATGTTTGAGTGCACAAATGTTCCCACATGGGGGAGGGAACTAGACATAGACAAATGCAGAGAGGTAGTGCCAAGTATGGCACTATACCTATATGGCTTGATCAGCAGAGTGCTCCTACTTGACAAGAGTAGATGATTCTTCAGCTTGATGTTGGGGAACGTGGTGGTGAGGATGGTAGAGGAGCAATAGAGATATTCCTGGGGCCTGTGTATCCTAGTGTAGTTGTAGAAATATTTGCACATCATCTTGTATAAGGGAGGGTAGAGTCTTAACCACATCATGTTGCTTCAGATTTGGGAATGGGAGAACATTATTGCCACACAATCAATTGGGGATAGATCAAAGAGGGTCGTAGATGAGCCCCTGGTATTCAGTTGGAGTATTGGGCTATGATACTAGTAGGAATGTAGCATGAAATACTGGAGGAGGTTACTAGATGTGATTAAGGAGGTGGACATTGTTTGGAGGTTTTAAAGGGAGGTAGATGGATGAGAGGAGGATGAAGAGTATGGTGGATACATGTTTAAAACATGTTACATGATTTAGAGGTATACATACCTCATCGAGAGATACAGTACAAATCGGGTGACACGATAGTTTGGCATGGTCCAAGACATCTTAAAGGGTCTTGAGAGGTTTTATAGACTATTGTAGGAGATAAAAGAGTGGGGGATACAGATATACCCTAGGGTATCAATAAAATAATGGCATAAGTTGGAGGAGGCGATATGGGACAAGAAGGGAATTGTTGATGACCTGAGGTGACACAAAGATATGTAGACTAGTGGGCAAGACATAGGCCACAACCTATGGATCTTGCAAGGGGGGTAGTAGTAGTTAAGAGGATGGAGGTTATTGTAAGAGAGGCTAGGAGGGTTTGAAAGAGGAGGACCATCATCGCAATTGAGTAGTAGGTTGGGAGGATATAGTAGAGGAAGTGACAAGCTCTGATGAGGATGGAGAGGGGGGAGAGGAGG
The DNA here is from genome assembly GCA_007258455.2 of Sequoia sempervirens. NCBI lineage: Eukaryota > Viridiplantae > Streptophyta > Pinopsida > Cupressales > Cupressaceae > Sequoia > Sequoia sempervirens. The sequence goes on along the minus strand of VDFB02197955.1, from coordinate 27,287 downwards.
ATGTGGAGGGAGAGCGAATGGAGGAGAATGATGAGGAGAGGAGGTCATCAAGCATACCTCTTTTTGGAGGATGTGACACCACCTTGGATAGATGGAGAGAAGGGATACGATGATGTAGAGGGAGAGCGAGGAGATGGATACCTGGGGACAAGTTGGCTACTATGAAGAGCAAGGTATTAGATCTACAAAGACAACTATAATAGGAACATGATGACCTAACTACCAAGACAACATAGGGAAATTATATAGGCCCAAGTAGATAGTTTATAGGGAGAGATATAGGTGGTCACCATAGAGACAACCAACCTTTGACTAGCCTAAGATACCTGGGAGTTGGAGAGGACACAACTAAAGGGGGACAAGGACCACTATCAATAGGAGAAAGATACCATTAGGGCCCAAGGAGGAGTTGGAGGGATAGAAAAGGTGGTGCAACAATTGGTATGGCTAAGGAGTGAGGCCCAGTACTATAGGGACTTATATATGGCTGAAATCCCAAAGTTAGAGAGGAGGCCGAGCTTTTTGGAGGTATAGAGCTTATGGAGGAATGGGTCTCGATCACTATGGTCAGGATCTAGGTAGAGCAAGCCGATGGGACCCCCATAAGGAGGTGAAGGAGGATTCCATTAGCATCAATGGGAGTGACACCCTCCCCTACACATTTAGATACAAGGAGCAGTGGATAGTTGGGATAGTGATATGGTGTAGGTGGCAGTTTTGAGGTAATACATAGGTGTTGGGTGGATGATCGATGAGTCTCGTGTACATATGACATCATTTATTTTTTATTAGGATATTTATCTTGGGTGTATATGTATGATGTACTATATGATGTATGATATGATGATTCATGGACATTGATTGTACTACAAATATTTATTTATTTAATGGACATTGATTAATATGATGGATATAGACATTTTATTGTTTTGATGATGTACATGGTTTCATATGATTAAATATTGATGTATTTATGGATAGGGATGCATGTGATTATGTGATGGGTGGATGATGCATGCGACATTATGATTTGATGAATGCGTATGATTAGATATATGTGATGTCTATGATGTTATGACTTGATATGTTATACTAATGAGTGGTGATGTAGGATGTAGCTATATGTATGTTATGTGGATGTGATGCATAATAATGTGTGTGATGCAGGGTGGACATGTATATATATTTATATGAGACCTAATTCTATTGTGACAACTTATGTATGCCATGCAATGATTATGTATGTATTTGATTTAGGCATGGATGGAAATGAGAAATATGTAATGCATGTAAATGGATTTATATGCAATGCAACTAAATCTAATGGATGAATCTAGCTACATAATGACACTACATGATGAATTTAAATGATGACACAATGCAATGCAACCTAAATGACAAAAGATGTTTTAAGGTAATAAAACCTAAACAACCTAATGAAAATTGAATGATATAAAAATGAGAAAATATACCTAGAATAACAAATTCTAAACAACTTAATACAAACTAAAATGATATGGAAATGATAAAAGATGATTAGAACAACAAATTCTAAACAACTTAATGCAAACTAAAATGAGATGGAAATGATGAAATATGCTTAGAACAACAAATTATAAACAAATTAGTGCAAATTAAAATTAGATGAAAATGATAAAATATGCTTAGAACAACAAATTATAAACAACTTAATACAAACTAAAATAAGATAGAAATGATAAAATATGCTTGGAACAACAAATTCTAAACAACTTAATGCTAACTAAAAAGAGATGGAAATGATAAAATATGCTTAAAATAAAAGATTCTAAACAACTTAATGCAAACTAAAATGAGATGGAAATGATAAAATATGCTTAGAATAAAAAATTTAAAACAAATTAATGCAAACTAAAATTAGATGGAAATGATAAAAGATGCTTAGAATAACAAATTCTAAACAAATTAATGCAAAATAAAATGAGGTGGAAATGATAAAATATGTGTATATGGTAGGTGGAAACCATAGTATATCAACCAAAACTAAACCAAACTTGATAGGAAAAAGCATAAAGTGAACATACTTGCACATTCAAAACTTAATGATTAGGAAAGGGATAATGGAAACAAATATGAATGATAGGATAATGGGATGGTAGATTGTAGGATGGAGGAATTTTTTTTAGGAGTTTAGTATTATTTATTATACTTCCATGTATCAAGCACTTAATTTTATTTATCATGGGATACTATGTACCAAGTTATGAGGAACTAGGGTGACATCACCTCCTATGCATAGGACTAATACAACAAGTGAACAAGTTATTAAAACATCCTATAAAGTCACTAAGGACTTTGGAGGGGCCTATATTGGAAAACCATAAGCACAAGAGGATGCTCTAGTGTAACACAAGATCACAATGGATCTTGGTGGGTACAACATGAGGCAACCTAGAAAACATGATCATAAAAACCAAGACATTCCCCTATTACTACCAGTCAAAGCACACCATGATATGATGGATCATAGCAACCTTAAGTAGGTAGAGTAGGAAGCTCAAGAAAAATAAACAAAAAATCCAAAGCATCCAAAATACCAAGAGACCTCAAATATCCTTTTCTATGAGGATGATGAGTGGATGGAGGTGGTTTGATTTGAAGAATGATATATCCTACAAAGACCAAAGATGGATAGAATAGATTCTAGGATTCCTATGACAGGAGATAGTCCAAATATGTGAAACCTCAGGGGGAAAATGAATTTTGTTGTTAAAGTATCAACTGGATAGGGGATGCTTGGTGAATCAACGAACACAAAGATGCGACCTAGTGATAAGTATGTATAATGATAGGCCTGAATGATGACACAATATTTGTGCTATATACTATATACAACCAATGACAGCTAGCAAAAGCCTAATTGATAAAATAAATTTGAGTATCAAGAGTGCATTAGGATACATGAGGTGCATTCTAGAATAAATGAATGAATCTAAGGAATTGTGATAGTAAATATGAATTATTGAATTCTCATCCAAAATATACCATGATATGGATAGAGGGGCTGGGATGGGTAGTGGATAGGATGCAAGTGGATATGGATAGCATGCAGGGGATATTAATGGTAAATGGATATGTGGAAGTGTATGGAAAATGGGAGACAAGGTAGATAATGATTATGCCCCACAAAAATGGTGCTTTTTGCCAAGTTTTCACCAAAAACACTTGTCCAAGGTGCCACTAATGGTGGTTTTCACCATAGGACAATTTATTTCTCTTTACTATTTTTTTGCTTTTTTGACATTTTTTTATTTTTTTGGATTTTTCAAAATTTGAAAGGTGGGATGAATCAACTGACTTAGGAGTAGAACCTCTTAAGGTGAATGAAGTTTATGGGTTCATCTAGAGGTTCCCCATTAGGAGTAGCCAACTAATATGCCCCCAAACCATACTTTGTTGTGATGACATAGGGATTGAGCTAATTAGCTTCAAAATTTCCTTTCTTTTCTTCTTGTTGGGTTTGTTGATTCTCTTTAAGAACAAGATCACCAAGTTGAAATTGGTAAGGCTTTATTTTCTTGTTATAGCTCCTTCTTAATCTATTTTGATAATCTTGAATATGGTTATAGGTGCTAAGACATTGTTCATCCAAAATATCTAATTGAATCAAGCATGCAACCCGATACTCATCATTGATAATATTCTTTAGTTAGATATGTAGTGACGGTAGTTCAACTTATATCAACAATATAGCTTTGGCACCATAGACAAGTGAATATGGAGTGGCATCGATAGGGGTATGGATGCTAGTGCAATAAGCCCAAAGGGTGAGATTTAGATAGAGATGCTAATCATGACCAGTATAGTCAATAACTTTATTGAGGATTTTGATTAAGGTTTTGTTAGTTGCCTTGGCTTGGACATTACCTTGGGGGTAATATGGAGTGGACCAACAATGCAGATGTGGAATAATTCACAAAATTGTCTCACACGTTGGTTACCATTATCGGTGATGCTGGTGGAGGGGATACCATATCAACAGATGATATGATATAAGATGAATTTGGAAATTTGGAGGTTGGCGATGAGGGTGAGTGGGATGCATTCTGCCCATTTAGTGAAATATTTAGTAGCGGTGATAATGAAGGTGTGGCCATTGGATGAAGGGGGATGTATCTTTCTAACCAAATGAATACCCCATTACGAGAAGGGCCATGGTGAGGTAATGGGTTGAAATGCCTAAGATGGTGCATGTATTAAATTTGCATGTTGCTGATAAGGACACACATCTTAACATGCTCAAATGCATCATGATCCATGGTGGACCAATAATATATTATTTGAATAAGCTTATTTGCAAGGACCATACCACTTCTATGAGCCCCAAAAATACCACTATACATTTTAGTTAATGCAAACTTGGCTTTTGTATTGTTTGAAAATCACAGTAAGGAGCCATCATACCCCTACAATATAACGTGTCTCCAAGGATGGTGTAACATGATGAAATTTGGATGAATGAGTAGCGTTGGTTTCAAGTGAGATTAGATGGTAAAATGTTATCATGAAGGAAGGTGTAGATGTCATGATATGAGGGATATTAGGGACCAATGATCTCACACACCATTTTTGTATGAGGGAGATCATATACAAGCATCAAAAATTTCTCAACTAGGAATTCACATTTGTGGTAGTCACGAGGCATGTCTAATAGTGACATAATGTTAGCCATTACATCTGTTGCTTTGTTTTGAAGATAACAAACTTGCTCAAACTAGATGTATTTGAAATATTTCTTGAAGTCCTTGACCATGCGTTTGTAAGAAAGAAACTTATCATCCTTAGTCTAGAATTCATTATTGACCTATTTGATGATGAGATGAGAATCACCATAGGCATGTAGGCTATTGATATTGCATTGGATTGCTATCTTCAAACTAATGATGAGAGCCTCATATTTTGCAATGTTATTTATGCATGGGAAGGCTAACCTAAAGGATTTAGGTATAAAATCACCTTGAGGGGTGACAAAGAGGATGCTCGCACATGAGCCATGTTGAGTGAATGAGCCATCGAAGTAAAACTTCCATGGAGATTGTTCAGTGACAATGAAGACAGACTCATTTAGAAATTTTGTAACCAATGGATAAGCAACCACTAGAGGAGCATCTAATAATTGATCTATGATTAATTGACCTTTAATTTCTTTTCAATCGAAATACTCAATATCAAATTCACTAAGAAGCATGACCCATTTAGCTATATGACCTATCAAATATGTGTATGATAATAGATATTTGAGAGGATCAACATTGGAAATGAATTTGATTGAATAACTGAGCATGTAATTCCTAGGCTTTTGGGAATTGAAGACCACTTCCAATCAAGCTTTTCCCATAGGTGTGTAATTAATTTCATATCCAACAAGTGCATGAATAATGTAGTAAACTTCTCTTTCCTTCCCATTCTCATCATGTTGTGCAAGAAATGCCCCCAATGCCACTGAGGTATTAAGAATATATAACAATAGTTTACCCAATATAAGAGGCATAAGGATGGGTGGATTATCCAAATATTCTTTGATTTTGTCAAAGCCTTGTTGATATGAATCATCCCATTTGAATGTGGTGTCTTTGCGAAGCAAGTGAATGAAAGGTTGAAATTTATCAGAGAGTTGAGCAATGAACTATTAGATGGATTTTAGTTTTCCTTGCAAACTTCTCAACTGCTTAAGTGTCTTAGGAAGATGCATATCCATAATTGTTTTGAATTTAGTTGGGTTGACCTTAATACCTATCCTAAACACAATGAAACCCAATAACTTGAGGTGACACTAAAGAAACTTATTTGGATTGAGGCACAACTGATATTGCTCCAATCAAGTGAAGATGTGTTCCAGAATAGGAAGGTGTTATTCTATAGTCTTTGATTTACCTAGAAAATAATCCACATAGTCTTCCATAATGATGTGAATGAGATCATGAAAGATGACAACCATGGCATGTTGATATGTGGCTCCAACATTCTTCAAACCAAAGGGCATAACTTGGTAGCAAAAAATTCCCCATGGGGTTGAAAAGGTCATTTTATGTTGGCATTTGATTACAATGTGAATTTGATTATAACCTAAAAGCCATCCATTAATGATAACATACCATGACCCATCATCAAATACATAAGGATTTCAATTAGGTAGTGGGAAGCCATATTTTGAGCAAGCTTTGTTGAGATCTCTAAAGTTGATGTAGATGTGAATGACCCCAGTTGGCTTGGAAATAGGAATAATGTTGGAGATCCAATCAGAGTAAGCAATAGGTCGAATGAACTAGCTTCCAATAGTTTTTTGAGCTCTACTTTGAACAATAGTGCGACTTGAGGATGCATCTTGTGGAGTTTCTATTTAACAAGCTTGGCATCGAGATGAACATCCAAGTGGTGGACCACTAATGCAAGATCAAGCCCTAACATATCAGAATATGACCACAAAAATTTATTGAACCTTTTTGAAGAATGCTAGAGAATGTTTGGTACTACTTTCCTGACAAGGAACTTGCCACATATGTGATACATTGTTTACTTTCAGTACCCAAGTTAGTCTCCTTAGCCTCTTCGATCAAGATATAAGACCTTTTAGATTGTTATGTACCCATGAGGGGAAGATGAATGTTCTCATCCTTTGATGCCTTAAGGAGGTTTTCATCAAAGGATACACCCTTTATTTTTAGTTTGATTGATCTAGAAGTACCTTAGGGAGGTTTTCACTAAGAGACCTTGAATTACTTGCTTGATTTTTTATTTTATGGTTAAGGATTTCATCTTCCCCAAAGTAGGCATGTTGATCAAGTGCATAGAAAAAGCCTGATATTTGATCATCATGAAGCAAACCCTCATGAAAACCCATGAATTCTATAAAAACCTCATCATTTTGAAATACATCAAGGTATGCAGATGCATGCTAGTCCCAATAAATGAGTTTGGGGCAATGAAGTGGAAGGTCAATGACAAGGATGGAAGTGGAAAAGAGTGAGGAGACATCCAAATCATCATAGGAGAGTTTAATGACCTTGTCTATAATGTCTTCAATAATAAAAAAAAATTGAAGTGACATTGTTAGAAGTACTTGGTGATATAGGGGGTTTATTTTTCTTAGAATCATACCCAAGTCCTTGATGTTTAGCATTGGATGGTAGCTCAATAGGTTGGAGTATACCTTGTTAATTTCTCCCAATCCTCTCCCTTGGTAATTGACCTTTTGAACCATCTAATGGGTGGAAGGATAAGTCTCCTAAGGTATTCCAAGAGTGTAGTAGAATTATCGGGTTCTTCATAGTATACCCATTGGCTAATTTCTTCTTTGATTTGTTCTTGTTCTAAAGTACCTAAAGACTAGAAAGTGGTGGATCCCAAAAATTTTATTATTGAAACTTTTGGTTTCTTTGATGAAGACGACTTCTAAAAGTATGTGGAGAGAGAGGCATAGTGCCCACATTGAGGTCAATGCTCATTTCATACTCCACACAACCCCTAGCAATGATGTTGACCTTGGAAAAGGTGGATTCAAGAGTAGTGGATGGATTGGAAGATGTGAGAAGTGTGTCAAAGTCAACATAAGATAAGGATGAAGTTACATTGGAAGGCGTAACTTCGACCCCAAGACAATGTTGAGAATGAGGGAAAGTGGCCTCAAGAGCACAATAGTACTCAAAAGGATGAGGATTGACATGTGTAGTGACCTTAATATCATTATGTGGAAACTTAAGGAATTGATGATTCGTGGATGGAATGACCTGCATGGAGTGGATCCATGGGAAACCAAGGAGGATATTGTAGGTGATGGGCTTGGTCATTAGTACTTTTTCTATTACTTTTCATATGCTTTCAAACACTTTACATATGTTTTTTAAGTACCTTTCAGACAAAAACTTCCATAATATGCTATCCTTTCAAACACTTTACATATATTTTTGAAGTTAAGTGAGATAGTCCCCTAAGCTGGCCACTCGAGGTACTACCCCTTGTAATGCCAAGAAAGTGCACAAGACAAATTAGAGAAAACATGCAATATGAATCTAAGATGCAAATCTAAATGCTAAGCAACAAAGAACAAAGGAAAGTAAAACGTAAACAAACTGAAACAACTCGCCAATTTCAAACGTATTTCCATGATTCATCTTGAGTGCCCTTCTCCATTTTGCTTGTGTAGTATAATTGCCCTTAGATTTTTAGTAATTCATGCAAGTATAGCCTAAGATAATGATTAGAAAAACATCAAAGATTCAATACAAAGTGCTCTCAAAAGTCATAAGATTCGCGAGAGAGATTGGAATGAAGAATGACAAATCAATTTATAGAAAATTGATTATTCGAACGACAGGCCAGGATTGAAAGATCAACAGACGGTTGAGATTGACTGATTAGACATGCATTTTGATAACTTTCAGTAGTGACATGAGTGATACAAATTAGAAACAGAATTAAAGATTAAATAAATGATTTAATCTTCCAGTTTGGTATTCGAAAACAAAAGAATTATCTTTGCATGACAAAGATGAAGATTGATTAAAGCAACACTTGTTTGAATGCACACATGAGGTTTAATTAATTAAATAAGAATATTTAATTAATCCGCATGTACACGCAAATGAGTTAGAACTGGACGATTGACCAATCTAACGAAGAGATTACTTGAGAAAGCCACTTAGACATCAAATCAAGAGTTAACTGAGCGATTAAAATAGATGTTGAGTCGAGTAAACGTGAATACTTAGATAACTCACATAATTATCTAAAATATAGAAGAATGCGTTAAAATAGAATTAATGAATTAAATAATTCATTTAATTCAAGATTTGATATTTGAAGAATAATTAAATAAATAAGATTTATTTAACTAAGTGATGAAGGGATTTAAATAAATAATTAAATAAATAAAGAATTTATTTAACTATAGTTGAAGTATGATAAAAAATAAATTAAATAAGAATTTATTTAATTCAACAAGAAGAATAAGGTTAATTAGTAACATAATTAAATAAAAAGCGTTTATTTAATTAATCAGATAGAATAAAGAAAAAGTGTGAATTAATTAAATAATTAAGATTATTTAATTAATAGAAGAAATAAAGACTATAGAAAATAATTAAATAATTAACATTATTTAATCATGACCATGAAGAATACGAATTATGAAGAATATGAAAGTTGCAGGCCTAAACCAAATTTCGGTGTCTACATTTTCCCCTCTTTGATACAATGTCATTTCGGCGTTGTGCCAAAGAAAATCGATAAGAAATATGCCCCAGTAATGCTCAAGATTAAAACAGGTGAAGGTATGCCCCCTCGGGAGGACAGGCGGGTTGAAAGAACATGAGTGTGCTCTCAAAATTGATGAGAGAACTAGAAGATGAAAGAAAGAAAGAAAAGATAGAGGAAAATAGATAAGGGTGGTGAAGATGTAGAAAAGAAGAAATGTTAGTGCAAAAAGAAAGATGAATAATAAAAGACCATGATGTTAGTATTAGCAATCTTCGATGTTTCACTGTATCACAAAAGGTATTTCACTTTATCATCATTGGGAAGGACTAATGCAAATGGAGAAAAACACCATGATATGACATAGATCAAGGTGTGCAAGGTCATCCACTTGCTAACAGTAGACAGTCGTAGACAAGGATTGTCGTTAACTCATACTAAGGACACAAGTTGCCCCAGTCTTTTTGTCAAGAAAAAACCATAGACAGCAAACAAAGTAAAAGACGGGTCATGAAATGTCATTGCTCCTCTAAATCCTTCATGGGACATCCTCGAGGAAACTAGTAACATGACTCAAAATCAAATTTAAAAGACAGTCGACAAACAACAGTCAAAGAAAATAGAATTTTGATACATCATTGCTTCTCTAAATCCCTCATGGGACATCCTTGAGAAAGCTAGTAACATAATTCCCATCATAAAGTCAACTGAAAAGATAAGATAAATAAGTCAGAAAGTCAAAAAGCCAATAAAATATTTGCCAAAACTTGATCTGTTTGTTCGATTTGTTGAATGATACAGCCTGATTTCAGGAGATACACATACCGGATAAGACTGTGAGTTTGGTTTCGATATTATGACTATCAATATAAGGCATGCCAAAGCTTGGTTTCAGAAAGACATGTATCGTATAAGACGTTGAGTTAGATGCCGTAACTTATGTAAGGCTATGTTTGATTGTTTGACCTTGTTGATTATGCAGGAAGGACTCATCCTATATAAGACATAGATTGTTTTGTTGATATCAGTATTCAGGAAGGACCCATCCTGAATAAGATATAGGTTAATTGCTATGATGATGTTTGTTTCCAGGAAGGACACATCCTGTAGTAGACATTTGTTGATCTATTTTGGTTGTTTTGTTTGGCAAGTTGTTTGATTTGACTTAGAGACATTGCTGACTTGTTCACGAGATTGATGCATGACTTGAGATGATGCATTGACAATTGACTGTGTGTGATGACAAAACCCTAAAGGACTGACCTAGTGCGGCCTCGGGGGCTCATTGATTGATGGCCTTGCCTAGGTTGTACACGCAAAGACCTCGTAGTTCGACTTGACTTTGACTGACAAGACTGACTACAAATAGAAGATGTGTGTGCTAGTGAATGCGACAAACCCTAATGGACTGACCTAGTGTGGCCTCGGGGGCTCATCGATTGATGGCCTTGCCTACGTTATACATGCAGAGACCTCGTAGTTCGACACGACCCATGACCTTGTAATATAGACATATGGATTGAATCATGATTTTATACAAAGAAACCTAAACGGACTGACCTAATGCCTCGGGGGCACATCGACAGATGGCCTTGCCTACGTCTAGTCTCAGAGGCAACATAGTTCGACAAACGAAAAAGACTGATAAGTGCTACCGACTCTGACTCTGTTTTTGGATTTTTGAAATGTTTTGATTTTTTTTGTCTTTTTGAAGTTTTCTGATGTTTTTGTGTTTTCTCAGGTCATTTTGTGATGTTTTTGGATTTTTCTATGGTTTTACGTCTTCAACACAACCTATGTAAGAATCAATTTGACACACATCAAGTGTTTGCCCCCAGTCGAGTATAAGACCAATTGATTATGAATAGGGTAAAAATGGGGGATATGAAATGCTCTCGATGTCAATCGTTCCAAGTTATGGGAAAGACTACCACTTATTATGAATGGTATATACAAGCGATGGATACAAAAGATAAGGGATATGTATAGGATAGGTAGTATGTAGAGGGATAAGGACTATGTATAGGGATAGGTAGTATGTACATGGATAAGGAGTATGTACAATGATAAGGACTATGTACAAGGTAGATTAGAATAATAGTAGACAAAGGAGCAGAGTTAACTACACATGGCACCTATTTGCCAAGTTTTCACCATGGTACTTATCCAAAGCGCCACCGAAGTGGTTTTCACTATTGGATGAATGATTTGTATTTACTATTTTCTAGATTATCTTAATTTTTTTTTTTTTGGTGTTACCAAGATGCATGTTTGCCAGGTTTTCACCTTGATAACGATTTTTGTAATTTTCTGATTTTTTTGTATTTTTGCTAATTAAGACAAAGGCTCCCTGAAGCTATGCGTAGAACTTCTTCAAATGCAGACTATTGATTGGTGAGGACAATGGTTCCCCTTCAAGAGTAGAGAGTTGGTACGCTCCTGATCCAAAAGCTTCTGTAACAATATAAGGTCCTAACCAGTTAGGTTCAAACTTTCTTGGTTTGTCTCTTTCTGCTTGATTCTTTGGGTTCTCCATTAAAACCAAGTCACCAATGTCAAAGTTTCTATTCAAAACCTTCCTGTTATAGCTACGACGAAGGTGATTCTGATATGCTTGGAGATGGTCTAGTGCTTTCTGTCTTCGCTCATCCAGGAATTCTAGCTCATGGAGTCTCGATACTTGGTACTCTTCATCATCAATGTGGCCTTTCAGGGATACCCTTAGGGAAGGAATCTCGACCTCAATAGGCATAATAGCTTTAGAACCAAATACAAGTGAATAGGGAGTAGCACCAGTGGGAGTACGGATACTTGTGCGATAAGCCCATAAGGCGGGGTTAAGCTGTAAATGCCAGTCATGACCAGCATCATTGACAATCTTCTTGAGGATTCTAATGATGGTCTTGTTAGATGCCTCTGCTTAGCCATTACCTTGTGGGTAGTATGGAGTGGAAAAGAGATGTTGGATATGGAATTCATCACACGTATGACTTCTTGGTTCTTAAATGCGGCCATTATCGTGATTATGGACTGAGGGACACATATTGACAGATGATATAGTTCAGGATAAATCTAGAAATCTGTGTGCCAGTAATGTATGTCATAGGAATGGCTTCAATCCACTTCGTAAAGTACTCAATGGCAGTGATAATGAACTTGTGTCCATTAGATGATGTGGGGTGGATCTTACCTATGAGGTCGAGTCCCCATTGGGCAAAGGGCCATGGTGACATTATAAGACAGAGCTCCTGTGCTGGGGCATGTATCAAGTCTCCATGAACTTGGCATTGGCGGAATTTCATTACAAAGACATATGAGTCTTTTTCCATAGTAGGCCAGTAATAACCCAATCTCATAATCTTTTTGGCTAAGGTAGGACCGCTAGAATGGGAACCACATATACCCTCATGCACCCCACGCAAGGTTGCTTGTGCTTCAATAGAATCAAGACATCTCAATAGGGTATTATCTAAGGCGCGTCTATATAGGGTGTCTCCGACGATGGTGTATTTGGCCGACTTGCGGAGGAATGTCCTACGTTGGTTATTTGATAGGCCAGTGGGTATGACTTCGGCATGAAGGTAATCATAGATTTATTTGTACCATGGTGAATTAGGACCAACAATATCACACACCATTTCAAAATCTGGGATATCGTAGGCTGGGACCAAAAGCTGTTCTACCAAGAACTCAAACTTAGGCACGTTGTTAGGAATGTTAAGAAGTGATGCAATTGTAGCCATAACATCTGCTGCCCTGTTTAAAACACGAGGTATTTGATGAAATTTGACTTTGTCAAAGTAATCTTTAAAGCTATCAACCATGCGCTTGTATGGAGCAAGCTTCTCGTCCTTAGTCTCATAATCATCATTTACCTGTCTGATTACCAGTTGGGAATCACCATATACCTGTAGGTTCTTGATTTTCCACTTGACTGCCATGCATAACCCTATCACTAGAGCTTCATACTCTGCTATGTTGTTAGTGCATGTGAATGCAATCTTGAATGACTTAGGGATGGAATCACCCCGTGGTGTAATAAACAGTATACCAGCCCCTGAACCATGATTTGTATGTGAGCCATCAAAGTACAATTTCCATGTTATGTTTGTGTCAATTGTGAAAATGAACTCATCCAAAAACTCTACAACTAATGGGTGATCTTCTTGTATGGGTGCGTCAGCTAACTGATCAGCAATGACCTGTCCTTTAATAGCTTTCCTTTCTACATACTGGATATCATACTCACTAAGTATCATAACCCATTTGGCCAGTCGCCCTGTTAATGCTGCCTTGCTGAGAAGATATTTCAGAGGGTCTATTTTAGCAATCAACATTGTTTGATGGTTTAGCATGTAGTGCCTCAGTTTTTGGGTAGCAAATACTACTGCAAGACAGGCACGTTCAATGGTACTATAGTTGAGCTCATAACCGACCAAAGTCCGACTGATATAATAGACTACCCTTTCATGACCTTCATCGTCATTCTGTGCAAGCAATGCTCTGAGTGATGAATGGGTTGCCATAATATAAAGAATCAATGGTCTTCCTTCAACAGGTGGCATTAAGATAGGTGGTGTGAGTAAATATTCTTTAATCAGTTGAAAAGCTTCTCCACACCTAGCTGTCCATGCAAAGGGTACTCTTTTCTTAAGTAGATGTTGAAAAGGATGTGTCTTATCTGCCAACTGCATGATAAATCTTTTGATAGATTGCAATCTTCCCTATAATATCCTTAGTTGACTAAGATTAGTGGGTGGAGGCATGTCCATGATTGATTTTACCTTAGCCGGATCCACTTCAATGCCTCGTCTAGAAATGATATAACCTAACAACTTTCCTGACTTGACTCCAAACACACATTTCTTTGGATTGAGTCTCACTTTATACTTCTCCAGCCTTTGAAATATCTTGTCTAAAACCTATAAATGTTCTGCCCTTGTCTTGGATTTTACAATAAGGTCATCGACATAATCCTCCATAGAAGTGTGTACTAGATCATGAAAGATAGTAGTCATGGCACGTTGATAGGTCGCTCCAGCATTCTTGAGTCCGAAGGGCATAACATTCTAGCAATACATTGCCCAAGGACAAGTGAAAGCCGTCTTAGGTTGATCTTTAGTTGCAATTCTGATCTGGTTATATCCTAAAAATCCATCCATAAGGGACAACATCTCATATCCTACTGTCATGTCAACTATCATGTCTATGTTAGGCAAAGGGAATTCATCCTTAGGACAAGCTTTGTTGATATCTCTAAAATCAATGTAGATGCGAATGCCCCCAGTTGGTTTAGTGACTGGTACAAGATTGGAGATCCAATCAGCATAGCCGATAGATCTGATGAAACCAACGTCTAACAATTTCTTGAGTTCTGCCTTGACTAATAAAGCAATCTATGGATGCATTTTTCTCAACTTCTGTTTCACTGGTTTGGCACCTGGTTGTAAGGGAAAATGATGCAGAACAAGTTCAAGATCTAACCCTGACATGTCGGCATATGACCAAGCAAAATTTATCTGTCTCTATGCAAAGAAGTCGTGGAACTCTGGCTTCTCTTCTGTTGTCAATGATGCTACAAAATAAACCAATTGAGGATTCTCTTTTGTGCCTATGTTGACTTCTACTGATTCTTCAACGAGCATGGGTGAATTTTCCTGTGCAATGGGGAGAATGTTCAAACCTCCATCCTTAGGTGCCTCGGAGAGGTTTTCACCTTCAGATGCATCCTTTCTTTTTACTTTTTCATTGTCTAAAGGTGCCTTTCGGTTTTCACCTATAGACTCATCCTTTTTATTTTGTTTATTCTTTTTCTCATTTTTGCGACTAGAGGGTTGAACAGATTCCCCAAAATATGCTTTGTTGTCCAAGTCAATGGTAAAACCAGCCTTATGATCCCCGTTAGGTATGCCTTCTCGTAATCCCAGGAACTCAACAATTGCTTCGTCGTTCTCAAAAGTGTCTAAGACGGGTGTGTCTTGTTGATCCCAATCAATGAGTTGGGGATAGACTAAGGGCATGTCATCGTCGGAGTTATCAAAGTCTAATGGGGTCAAGGTAAAGATTGAATTATTCATGTGATTACAAAAATCTTGTACCAGGTATGTTTTGCTCTTAGGTTTGAGTCTAGGTGGATGAATAGGTGGGCCTAATGCCAAGGTTTGACTATCGGAAACAGGTGGTTCAGGTTGCCAAGAGGTAGGATCAAGTGATTCCCAATAGTAGTGTTTAAACCATTCCTCTTTTGTCATTTTATTTGGTGGACATGAATTTAAAGGATTTGGTGAGGAACTTAACATTAAGTCAAGTTCTCCAAATAACTTGTCAAGGTCCATGGAAGAAGTAGAGGATAGGGAATCCCACTCATAATCGTTAGAGTTGGGGGAGTTACAATGATATTGGTCCACTGGTTCATGAGATGTCTTAATATCTTCTGAAGCACATACTTCCTCAAGTAAGGGTAATGGGGTACTAGGAACGCCAATTTGAATCGGTTGAAACCCTAGCCCTACTCCTTTTGGCCACTGAGAAACAAATATTGGTTCAATTTTGCCATCTTGGTTTAAGCCTAAACCACTTTGTCCATCATATCCTTTGCTTTGCATAATTTTGAAACCCTTTCCATATAGATTTGTAGGAATATGAGCAAGTAAGAGGGGTTTCTCATCATCTTCCATATACAACCAGGAAGTGACATCTTCTGCATCTACAACCTCTTTGCTTAATTCACCCCATTTAGTGAAAGTTGTTGTAGGAGGAACATGTATAGTGACCATGGACTGTCCTCTACCTATTGTAGGTAAACCATATGACTTAGGAGGGATCAAATGGCTAACACAATAAGAAGCCTTCATGTAATACTCTCCACAACCCTTGTCTTGGATCTCAAACCTAGGAGTGGTAGGAAGTGAGGGTGAAACAGATGTTTGAGTGAGTGTGGATGGATCAACATAGGAGGATGAATTGGATGATGAGGCCTCTTGATTTACTGGCGCTTGACGTTGGGGGATCTCTTTTAGATTGGTACAATATTGAAATGGATCAGGATCATCATCTATAGTTATTTCTATGCCATTGTAAGGGAACTTAAGACACTGATGATACGTGGAAGGGACCACCTTCATGGCATGAATCCATGGTCTACCGAGTAGAAGGTTATAAGGAAGGGTGAGATCCAAGACCTAGAACTTTGTCTCCATCATCGCAGGACGAATTCTGATAGGAAGTGTTACCACCCCCTTTGATTTTCGTTCCTCATCATCATAAGCTTTAATGAAAATACTTTTGGTCGTGTCTATGCATGCTTCTAAGATACCTAATACCTTAATTAGTTTTAAAGTGCATAGATTTAACCCTACTCCTTCGTCTACCAAAACTTGTCTAACTTTGGTATCATCAAAAAGGACTTCTAGATGTAAAGGGTCATTGTGGTTCGTCTTTTCAGTTGCATAGTCTTGTTCAAAAAATGTGGCATGGTGATTATTGGTCAAGTAGCCCACCATTTCTTGGAAACGATTGGCATCAAGGTCATTAGGGACTGTGGTGTTTTGTAAAGCCTTATCGAGGATAGATCGATGCTCAGGGGAAATTTGCAACAATTCCAAGATTGAAATTTGAGCTGGGGTCTTCCCCAACTGGTCAAGAAGGTTATATTGTAACTTGGAAGGTTGGGGTGTTTTCTGCGATGGAGGGCCTTGGATAGTGAACTTAGTACGACGAGTATTGACCGCACACTCAGGATTAGTATTGATAGTAATGGTATTGATATTCTCATCAGCGACACGAAGGCAGTGAATGATTTTTCCACTATCATAATCATGCTTGATACTCACATAGTTGGCTGACATATTGGTCTTAGTACTCGAACTGGGGACAGTTCCTTTCCCATGATCATGTAGTGGGTTAGAAAAGACTTGATGATCAGTGTTCGATGACTTTTTTTTTGTCCACTAACTTCGATAATTCTCCTTTCGACAAGATCCTGTATGATATTCTTCAGTTGTCGACAGTTTTGTAAGTTATGTCCCTTAGTCCTATGATAATCACAAAAGGCATTGTCATCCCACCAAGCTAGTTTAAATTGTCTTGGATCGTATTTTCTTGGTTCCTATAGCTGTATAAGGTTATGTTGTAATAGTTGTTTGAACACCGACTCAATGGGTTCCCCTAAGGGAGTGAACTCACGTTTTTAAAATCTCCTTTGTTGTGGACGTTGAGTATTTTGGACCACGTTAGGAGGTTGATTGACAACATTAAGCATGTTGGAAAAAGTATGAGGTCCTTGTAACGTGAGGAGAGGTCCTGCTTGTAGCGTTTTAGCATCAACCACCCCATCATTGGTGACATTTTTGTTGCGAGACCAAAATCTGTTTCTGTCCGTGGGGGTGTTTTGTATGATCGGGTTTCTATTGGATGTTGATGTCTTGAGTTCGCCCTTTTCAATGAGATCCTTCTCTATTATAACCCCTTTTTCCACTAGTTCTGAAAAAGATGTACAACAATGTACCCTTAAGTTACTCCTGAGTTTTGCATGAAGGTTTTCTTGAAACATTGTAACCTTTTGTTTTTCGGGTATCTCGATAGGACACCTACTAGCAATAGTTCTCCATCTCTGGAAGAAAGCAATGAATGTTTCCCCTTCGTCTTGCCTTGTGTGGCACAAGGTTGCTATATTTATCTCGTGGTCTATGTTGAAGGAGAACTGCTCCACAAATTTCTCAACTAGTTCACCCCAAAATCTAATGCTAGAATCTAGACCCGAAAACCATTCTAGTGCAATTCCTACAAGACTTCTTGGAAATAGCCTCATAAGATACGTGGGGTCATAAGTGACATCTATGCATATGGTAGAAAATTCCCTGATATGTTCTATTGGATTTCATTTGCCATTGTACTTAGGAAGATGTGGTATGACATATCCGTGAGGGAAAGGTGTCATGTAGAATGATCTATCAAAGGGGAATGGGCATATGTCCTTTGTTGAAAATGATTTCTTAGTTGACACTGACATGTTATCCATTTGCGTTTGTAATGCATGCATTTGTGTTTGTAAGACGTCAACTTGGGTCAAAGATGTGCTAGGGGGATTATGCGAATCCGTGTATGTGTTCTAAAATCCAAAGTCTCGTGATGGGTTTCGATTGAACGTTAGCATCTGAGGTGGATTTGGATTCAGAATATTGGTAAATGTGTTTTGGTTTGGAATCTGCATAAATGGGTGTTGACCTTTGGTCTGTGTAAATGAATTCTGAGTACCACTTTGGGAAAACGGATTCTGATTTGACATTGATGTAAATTGGTTTTGACTTGGAATTTGTGTGGATGGATTCTGACTACCAATCTGTGCAAAAGGATTCTAATTCGGAATCAATGTAAATTGGTTTTGACTTGGAATCTGTGTAGACAGATTCTAACTACCAATCTGTGAAAAAGGATTCTGATTCGGAATTGATGTAAATTGATTCTGACTGCCAGTCTGGGAGAATGGATTCTGATTGCCATATTGGAAGGAGGTAATGCCTCTTGTTTGTGTAATCCGTGGTATGGTACTAGTGACTGGAGCACTAGGTATGGCCATTGACTGTGGTATGGTACTCGTGATACTAGCAGTAGGTATGATTGTTGCTTGTGAACTTGTGACACCGACATAAGGTGTAGAGGATAACATTTTAGGTCTTTTATTCCCAACAAGAGGGCCGAAGGGAGTGGATGATGATGCCCCTATAGTGAAATTAAATCCTGATGTCATGCCAGTCATACCAAATGGGGAAGTATCAACCGTTGTACTTTGTGTAGATGTACTAGGTGGCATAGTTGTGCTAACCTGAGGTATAGTAGTACTAGCAGTCATTGTGTTTGTTCCTTGTGTAGGTTGAGTTTGCAAGGTGCTAATATCAAATCCTACGGGTAAGGTAGTGCCTTAAGCTAGCAATTTGGCTAAAAATCGTGGACGATTGTTTGCTAGGTATTCATCTACAAAAGAAGCAAATTCAGGGTCCTGTGCGACAGCCTCTACGTCCTCTACTGCAATATGTCCTTGAGTGTTTCTAGTGGTGAATTTGTCTAATAGAGTCTTATAAGGTCTTAAAGAAAATGGATTGATGAATTCATTTGGGTTTGACATGTTTTCTCTCTCTCTCTCTCTCTCTCTTTTCTTAGACCTAGTTTCAACCATGTAAGACAAGCTCAATATGCAAGAAATGCAAAACTATGTCTATGAACAGTATGACTCTAGTCTATGTTTTTGGGATTTTCGTATACAAAATAAGGAATGTTCTAGGATGACACTAGCCTAAGATCTAAAGATGCAAGGTCTATGCAAAATAAGGAATGTTATAGGATGACACTAGCCTAAGATCTAAAGATGCAAAGTCTAAGCAAGGTTCTAAAATAATCAATTCTATAAACCCAGGACAAAGGGACCAACTACCTAAAGTCAAACCAAGGTGTCAATTTAGTTTAAGTCAAGGAACCAATGTAGGACGAGGATCAAAGACAAGTTGAGTTTCCTAACTGGACTGATGAGCTAGGAGGACTCTCTGTAGGACAAAGTATAAGATGATAGGACTAGGTTCAATGACAAATTTCGTTGACACTATGACTTTTCTAGAGTATAGATGGTAAATCAATCCTAAAGTTCGTAAAAATGACCTTCCTAGAAGTTTAATGCAAGGTAATATGTATTCTAAGATGAAACTTACCCTGAACTAAGACAACTATGGTAATGACTAAATGAACCTAAAGGATGCAAAATTGAGAAAATTGTTTCAGGTTTTTGTTTAAGGACTGTTTGTGTAAAGACAACTGAAACTGGTATAACCGTGTTGACTGGACAATGACTGTGAATTCTAGTTTTTTGATAATTAGACAGATGCGTCTCGGGATTTCACATATGCGGTCAAGTTTATCAGTTGCGGTTTTCTAGTGATCAATTGCGTTTCTCTGGTAAAGTTCAGTTTGACTCTAAAAGATGCGGTTAACCTTCTAACAGATGCAAATCGTACTAACAATTACGACTCAGAATATAATGCATGCAGTTTTCGCAAAGCAATTGCTAGCCAAACTGACAGATGTGACTCTACACTAGACAGATGCGGTGGATACTGACAGATGCGACTCCAAACTAAACAGATGTGACTCGAAATAACAGTTGCATATCAAAATCTAACAGATGCGACCCAAGATTTAACAGATGCGACTCTAAAGATCAATTGCGAGTTTCTGGTGAACAGTTGCGACTCTCTATGTATTTTCAGTGATGAGATTTAAACTGACTCTATTTTTCGTGATCAAATTCTGACAATCAAAGACAATCATAAGACAAAGTGTTTTCAGTTTCAATTTTGGACTCAAAGAACGTTTAAGTTGATAACAGACAAGCACATCCTAATAGGCCAAAGGCCTAGGGTTTGTATACTTGGTATAGCCCACCCAAATACCCCAGATTGGTGATAAACACCTTTCCTTCTCGAGAGCGGATAGCTTAGAAATTTGGTGGCATTGGCTCCCCTCCATGGCTCATTAACATCTTTCGAGCACACCATTTCGAATTCTTTAGGAAATGACCTCCCAAGAACTTCTATCTCTACTCAAGGGGATCAATAGTGAGTAATCTTCGGGCATGATACTATACCATGCACTATACCAAGCAACGACCACAAATAGGTTGGTCTCTAAAATAAAAGGTATTTAGTACGGGCATTCCGTTCGTGGGGTGTGATCCATACGGTGCGAGTCCCCTTTCGGATCCATCTCGTCAGAACCACACTCGTGATTCTTGGGGTTTCCCCAAGAACCCACTTTTATATACTGGCTGGAAGTCCCTCGGGTTTAGGGTGCTACCAGTCTGAGTCGTCCTGGGGTGAGTACTTTTTCCCACCAGAACAGGCCCAAGTTCTAGTGTTGGTAACCATTTCACTTACACCTAGGATTGCACGGATGTGCAAGGGGAGAGGATACTTCGATGTACCAAGTCGTAAGGGTAACCAAACTTGTGCTTTCGCACCAAACACAATAGAAATTTGTTAATTTTAAACCAAATGAAAGATTTGCTACGCTACCAAACAATCTATTTTAAAATTAACTAGGGTCTTCGACAAGCGTCCTGCAAAAAAACTTGTTAGTAGTTTTCAATATCGTCTTCGTCAATCATCCTGCAAAATCTTGTTAACTCCAAAAGGCCACACGCTGAAAATAAGATATTAGTAACACACAAATCAATTGAAAATTTCAGATTTTCAAAAATAGAAATAAAGTTTTACCAGTCAATTGTGTCGCTATGTTACCAGTCAAATGCATCGTTTCTTCTTCAATTGCGGCTCGGTATTCACCAGTCAATTGCGGTTCAGGAAATTTCAGATGCGTCGTATATTTTTAGATGCATCATTTCTTCTGTCAGATGCGGTTCAGGAATTCAATTGCGTTGTTTTGTCAAACTGATGCGTTGTTCTGTATGAAAAACTTACAAAAACCAAAAATAAAAGATCTACGGATTCGCGAAGATGGTGTCTTCACGTCAGGTTCACCAAATGTAACGCCAAGAAAGTGCACAAGACAAAGATTAGAGAAAACATGCAATATGAATCTAAGATGCAAATCTAAATGCTAAGCAACAAAGAAAAAAGGAAAGTAAAACGTAAACAAACTGAAACAATCTCACCAATTTCAAACGTATTTCCATGATTCATCTTGATTGCCCTTCTCCATTTTGCTTGTGTAGTATAATTGCCCTCAGATTTTTAGTAATTCGATGCGAGTATAGCCTAAGATAATGATTAGCAAAACATCGAAGATTCAAGACAAAGTGCTCTCAAAAGTCATAAGAATTGTGAGAGATTAGAATGAAGAATGACAAATCAATTTATAGAAAATTGATTATTCGAACGCGGCCAAGATTGAAAGATCAACGGACGGCTGAGATTGATTGATTAGACATGCATTCTGATAACTCACAAGATGACATATGATACAAATTAGAAATAGAATTAAAGATTAAATAAATGATTTAATCTTCAAGTTTGGTATTCAAAAATAGAAGAATTATCTTTGCATGACAAAGATGAAGATTGATTAAAGCAACGCTTGTTTGAATGCACACACAAGGTTTAATTAATTAAATAAGAATATTTAATTAATCCGCATGTACATGCGAATGAGTTAGAATTAGACGATTGACCAATCTGATGAAGAGATTACTCGAGAAAGCCACCTCGACATCAAATCAAGAGTTAACCGGCGATTAAAATAGATGTTGAGTCGAAAGTAAAAGTGAATACTTGTGATAACTCACATAATTATCTAAAATATAGAAGAATGCGTTAAATAGAATTAATGAATTAAATAATTCATTTAACCAAGATTTGATATTTGGAAGAATAATTAAATAAGATTTATTTAATTAAGTGATGAAGGATTTAAATAAATAATTAAATAAATAAAGAATTTATTTAATTATAGTTGAAGTATGATAAAGAATAAATTAAATAAGAATTTATTTAATTTAACAAGAAGAATAAGGTTAATTAGTAACATAATTAAATAAAAAGCGTTTATTTAATTAATCAGATAGAATAAAGAAAAAGTGTGAATTAATTAAATAATTAAGATTATTTAATTAATAGAAGAAATAAAGACTATAGAAAATAATTAAATAATTAACATTATTTAATCATGACCACGAAGAATACAAATTATGAAGAATATGAAAGTCACAGGCCTAAACCAAATTTCGGTGTCTACACCCCTCACTTCATTTATTTACTTCTTCATTTATGAAATTCATGTTAATTCTATTTTTATTGCTTTATAAATGCATTGAAAAGTAAAGGAGAATAGCCCTTACAGTTGATTACAGTAGTTGTTGCTCATGAATAGATGTGTAATTAGTGAATCATAACACTCTAAAGATTAGAATTGGTTATTCTATTATTTTGAATAGTTTTAGATTGATTCTGTAATCACTTGTTATTAACAGTCACCTACAACTTATGCTGCAGGTACCCGTAGCTATTAGGTTATGTAACTAATTTCATTATTTTTGCAATTATGTAAGATTCCAACAAAGTAGAATAGTCTGAATGAGTTTGCATAGGATAATCTAGGTGAACAAGAGTTCATGAAGGTACATATAGCGTAGTACCATCATAAGTTTACGCACCTTGGTTGATGATTTAATGTAGTCTTAAGCAATGTGAAGTGGAATTTTCAACCAGTTAACCCTCTGAATTGAGTATAATTTACCAAGTTTATAATACATTAGCTTAGACTCTACAGTAAGGAAGGTCAAGATCAATGATGTGACATGTGGTGTATTGTAAAGCTAGACCAACCTGAATGGGGAGATAAATAGTTCTAGTTGAATCTTGTTTTGTATTGTCATATGATTTAATATTAATCACTTGATTATCTAAGTCAGCTTGTGTGTATCCCACCTATTTTATGAACTTAAATGTGCATAAATTAAGGGAAAACCACTATCTAAAAAGACCCTCTTAACTGTGTGCTTGGAAATGAGGACTTTAATGTGTAAAGGATGATTATGAGATGGGTCAATTGGAGGCATATAATTTTGGCTAAAGCCTAATTGGAAAGTGGATGAAATATTTCCTAATAATGCTTGGAATCGTGTGGGATCAATGTTGGTAGGGACATGAGAATCATGCAAGGCTTTGGTGAGGATTTCCTGGTGGATAGTGGAAGACTTGAGAAAGTCTAAAATAGAGATTTGTGTGGGGGTTTTGCCAAGGTGATCCAGGATATTATAATGCTAACTTACTAGAGGTTGTTGGGATACATTGGATGGTCCTAGGATGGTGATACCACCTTGTCGAGTGGTAACTGCACACTAGGGATCTTAGGATTTCACTCTAATCATGGACACACATGGATCAACTTGCATAATTCATCCAACCCCATTGTCATAATTAAATGAGACCTTAGTAGAATCAAAATTGTTGGCCTGATTGATTTGGTTATTATTTTGAGAATTGCATGAACTAGTATTAACATTGGATGTGCTATCCCCTTGGGAGTGGTTTGGAAAAGTGTTTTGGTATATTTGTAGTTGAGAATTATATGAAGTGGATTGATTCCCTTCCAAGGTAATATCACCTCTATCAATGAGATCTTGAACACAATTCTTGAGCTTCATGCATTTATTGGTGAAATTTCCTTTAATTCCATGATAATCAAAATACTCATTTTCCTTAAATCAATTAGGCTTTGGTTTAGTATCATTGAAAGGTTGGGTAACCGGATAGGTGATAACATTAGCTTGGAATAGCTTACAAAACACTGCATCAAGGGGTTCTCCTAAAGGAGTGAAATAAGATTTAGCATTGCTTTGATTAGGAGGTTGAGGTGTTCCTTGGGGAATGGATATTGCATTCATAGTGGATGAATTGGGTATATTTTGTTTAGATTGAGAAGTATTAGCCACCTGGATATGCTTGTTATCAGTCATGCCATCATTGACAACGTTCTTGTTTTTGTTCCAAAAGTGAGGTTTATCATTATTTTCCTTTTAGATTTAAACCGAACCTTTAGTAACAAGAGCCTTCTCAATGGTGACATATTTCTAAATGATCTCATCAAATGTGGAAGTACAATGAATATGCAAATGAAAATCCATTTATGTGTATACATTTTCAACAAAGATATTCACTAATTGCTTTTGAGGGAAGTGGAATGAGAGACAACTAGTGTGAGCCAACCACCTTTGTAAATAGTTTGCAAAACTTTCTCTAGGTTGTTGTTTATTAGTACATATATCAATCATGTTGACCTCATGCTAAAGATTATAGGAGAAATGTGCTACAAATTTTTTGGATATATGCACAAAGGTAGGAATAAAACCTTGAGGAAGATGCAAGAACCACTCCAATGCTTGTCCACCCAAGCTTCAAGGGAACAAATGAAGGTTGTTATCATTATATTACACCTCTTGAAAAATTATGTAAGATTCATTGACATGATCACAAGGGTCACATTTCCCTTTATATTTGTTGAATTTGGGGATCTCAAAATGCTTGGGAAAAGGTGTAGTGACAATGGTGTGATCAAAAGGATATGGGCACAATTCCTCAAATTTAAAGGACTTCTTAGTATTTCCTTCTTGTAAGTCCTTGAGTAAAAATTTGATGTCCTCCCATTCTGAATTAGGTGTGGTGGATGAGGGAGGAGCTACAGGATTGGGATTATGTTGATGGGTGTATGGTTTATGTGGAGGTGGAAGATGATGAGATTGATTGGGAGGTATATTCATGTATGATGATTGTTGTGGATAGTTGAAATATGGTGGTTGTTGTTATGATTGAGATGGATAGATGTATTTTTGAAATTTATTATGATTTGTTTGTTGTTGTGGTGGATGAAAATATGATGGTGGTAGGGATTGCTAGTGTGGAGGATATTGGAGTGTATTCCTGAAGGATTGTATAGGGCGCTACGATGGGTAAGATTGATAGTTGTGAGATGTAATTGTTGGTGAATGAGGTGGTTGAGAGGAATATGAGTGTGAGGGATATTGGAGAGGGTCGACTTGAGGTAGTTGAGGATTAACATATTATTGTGAGGTTTTTTGAGATTGATAAGATGGATTTTGAGGTAGTTGAGGTGTATAGGGATGATATGTATGGTCTTGCGAAGCGTGAAGATGTTGGTTATGATGTGGAGTTGTAATGGGTTGGTAATGATATGGAAATTTTTGGGTAGGAGGATCCACGAGATGCGCTGATACAAGATATTGATGGTATCATGGAGAAAAATATGTAGACAGACGATTAGGATACGATTATGGTGGATGATTTGTAGGAGGTAGAACGTGGGACGAAGATGGGTTGACAATATAAGAGGCATGGAATACCAGTTGAATTGGTACAAGAGGAATGTGATATAGGGTGTCGATGTGGGTGCATTAATAATGAGAGCTTTCATATTACCTTGAGGTGGCAGATGAACTGATACTTGTGATGTGAGATTTTGGATGTTCTAAGGGATAGGATCCTAGAACTGTGTAGATGATGCTAGATCAGATCCATGAATAGGACTAAGGCTCAAACTAGATCCTATTGTAGGAATTAGAAGGGGAGAAGGAGGAACCTAGATCACTACATCATTCCAAAACTCTAGTATGTTCCAAGAGACTTCCAAAGGAGCCAGAGGGGTTGACTGCCAAATTATACCTAGATATTGTTGCAAGAATGGAAAGAATGAAGGTGTTGTCATTGATGTTAACTTGTCAATTGGTTATTAATTGATTGCTATTATCATTAGTGTCATGTATGCAAGTTAATGGTTGTATATGTTGAGGATATTGAGAAAATTGTATTAAAGAAAGATTGTAGGTGTTTAGTGATTGCTCTGGGTTTTGCTTCGGGATTTTCTCCTATGGTTGTGTGGTTTAGATAGGTTGGTCATGGTGGTTGGAAGCTGCTATATCTAGATTTTTGGTTGTTGATTCATTGTACAGTGTGAGTTATGTTCACCAGTTGTGAATTGTGGTTTTCTATGTTTCTGGTTGAGGTCTAGGAGAAATGTTGTTGGTTTGGATTTCTATTTGTTAAAGTCTCATGACTTGCAGTTCTAGAGTTGAGTTTTTTTTATTGTATTGAAGATAATTTTAGTATATGGAAGGACCATTCTTAATTGTTCTATGTGTTTTACACTGGTTTGGTTGACCTTGTGTTGAACACTACCCTCAAAGTTGATGAAGTGTGTTGGATCTATTTGAGTCCTTATGAAACGTGTGTTTGGGTTGCCCTCATTATAATTCCACCCTAGGATGTTTTGGTACCAACCTAATTTGAATTTGAATTTGGATGGTCGACTTTGGATATGTTTCAAAGTTGAAGATGGTATAAATACAAGATGAGTTAGTGGTGAAATAAAGAATAGAAACAGGAAAGAGAGATAAGTGCAAAGAAATAGAGTAGATAGATGCGAGATTGATGTGAATTAGTGAGTGTGTGTGATGAGAGTGTGGAAAATTAGTGTGAAGCCTAAATGCTGAGTTTTCAGATGTAGTGAGAAAAACGTGTACTCTATCATTCATGCATTTT
>VDFB02197950.1:0-23522 GCA_007258455.2 Sequoia sempervirens | reverse complement strand
AATCCTCAATATCTGGGCGATGTTCATAACTATTAGCTCCATACAAATTATGTTTAACATAGCCCTTGCTATCAAAATTAGTTCTCGCAAGTAAATACTAAAAGTTAAACTCATTCTGAGCTTTCTCTGGACCCCTAGCAATATTATTACATTCATAGGAAAAAGAAGGCTTGGACAATGGATAAATATATCCCTTCTTTCCCATGTTTGAATATTTAACATTCACAATGCCTATCTGCCGGCAAACCTCAAGATAAACAAGAAAATCACTTGGATAACGAGGTAACCTCAATGGAGCCTTCTCAAAACCTCCAATTCTAACATAAGTGAAACTGTTGAATTGAATGTAAAAGCTTCCAAATCTCATTACAATGGTATCAACCTTAGGTGAAACCTGAAGCTCAAGGTTTCCATCAAGTCTTCTTACAATCTCTATCAAGAATGCGTCATTGGTGCAATAGTAATTCCTCATTCCAACATGCTTAGTGAGTTGTGGCAAGCTTCTATACACAGGCGTGTCTAGCGTCAAAGACCCTTGCGGTTCCAACCCTACCTAGCTAGCCTCTTGACTGTCTAAAATGTAAACCAGATATGAGCACATATGGAAGGCAACAATTTGCCAAAAATTTATCAATTGCTCATTTAAGTGATAACTAATAATCTCAGGCCAGTCAATTAATTTATTTTCACTAAAAATCACTAGAATGAAATGGCACATCCAAAATTCAAAAGAGTCTAAATATGCATTTCCAACTACATGATGCAACAAGGTGATAGCATCTGAAATTTCATCCTTAAAATGGACCCTTTTAAGTTTTGAGGGTAGCTAAGACTTACCCTTTTTCTCGAACTTCAACCAATTCTTTACAATGGAATTTTTGCACCATTCTTCATTCATCCTAAAAAACTCATCACCGACAGCTACAAACATTTCTTCCATAGTTTCCCTCTCTGAAATGCTTAATGCATGGGAAATGATTTCAGGAGTGATTCTCGCAATGACGGACCCATCTACAGCTCTAATTTAGATACATAACCTGCTTTTCAATTGCAGACTGAAATTGTTCATCTTCTATGGCCTTCTGCAGGTTAAGTGTTGAAATCTCTAGAGGCGTTGGCAAGTTGCTAACAATGTCATATACAAGTTGAAAGGGGGACATACCAATAGCTCTTTTACATGTTACCTAATCATCCCACAAAGAATTGTACAAATTTTTATGCCATCCCTTTGATTTTCGTCTACCAGCTTTTTGATAATAGATATCAAATTTTTATTACTGGACTCAGCCTATCCATTTCCTTGTGGATAATAATTGGATGAATGTGCTAGGCTAATACCATAATCATAATAGAAAAGAGTAATCTCAATAGATGAAAAAGAACTAGCATTATCAGCAACAATCTTTTTGGGAACACCGAATCTCACTAGAATATTTTCCTTCAACAAGTTACACACCAAATCTGAAGAAGTGTGTCTCACTAGAATAGCCTCTATCCATTTGGTAAAGTAATCTGTAGCGGTTAAGATGTGTATGTGTCTAGCATTGGAGTTGGGATTAATTGGAGCAATAAAATCTAGGCCCCATTGTTGGAAGGGTTCATCTATTACCACAAGCTTCAAAGGCAAGGCTACAAGATGAGGTTTGTCGGTAAACATTGAACACTTTCCACATTTTGACACCCATTCATAAGCATCCTTGAACATCTCTGGCCAATAAAATTTTTGACTTCAAATTTTTAAAGTTGTTACAGAAGCTGAAAAATGACCACCACATGCTTCATTATGAAAAACTTATAGTAGCCTCTTCAGTTGCTCCTTATCAATACACCTCAAAAAAGTCCCATCCACACCTTTTTTACATAGATTTCCTTCCCAAAGGACATATTTACTAGCTTTAAGTTTCAAATTCCTTTTCTTTTTGGATGACAGATGCGACGAACAATCACCATAGGCTAAGAAATAAAAAACATTAGAAAACCATGTGTCTATTGTGTTGGTGAAAAGAACTAAAGGCAGATGTTCCTCCTCAACAATTTTGCTTCCTGCATTCATTTTTGCTAAACTCTTTCCTCTAACTATGTTAGTGGGTTTAATATCCACATCATATTCTTGCACCTTTGCTATGGGTATGTGCAGGATCATGATGGGCCAAAAATTGGTGATATGATGAGTATGTGTAGGGTATGTGGCTGACAACTTTCAAGAAGATATGAAAGCTCCAGATAATATCTGAGAGTAATTACAATGAGGGTTGAATGCTTATAAGAGAAAAACCCTAAATGAGAAAGGGATTAGATCATGACAAGTGTCAACATCACATGAGATGAGACATAATGATCTAATATTACCTCAACTAATAAAGCATAAAACACTCCTAAGTTTAGCTTAAGTGCATGAGAATAAATTACACTAATAATCAATTAAAGATTAATTAATTATTAGCCAATGTATGATTACTCTAACAAAAACTACTATTACAAGTGCACTGACCCTAGTGCATCCAGATTTTACAAAAGATTTTATCGTATATAGTTATGCATCAAAACATACTCTATCAGCCATTTTGTTACAAAAATAATGAGCAAGGTATTGAAGCTCCTGTTTAATTTTTAGTAATGCCTTTAAGAAGTATGAACTTAAGTATTCTCCACTTGAAAAACATGCCTATGCCATTGTAAAGGCTTTGAAAACTTCAGATTTTATATTTTGCATTCTCATACAACTATTTTTGTTCTTGAGACCGTTGTGAAGAGTATCCTCACCTAAAAATAAATTGGATGTAATAAAAGGGGGTCCTAGATCATGTAAACAAAAAATAGAACAAAAGAAGAGGGAGTTTCCCCCCAGAAAGGAACACACAAAGCACATAAGGGATCTATGGATTTGGGGTCAGTATGTTTGTTGCTGCAATTTTTTTATGAAAGAGCTTAAGACTATCATCATTCCCCAAAGCACATAGAGCTAGAAGAATGACACAAAGAGAGTGAAAACAAAAGGAAAACAAAGTCCATTCGAGGGTCAACATGGAAGAACGATGCGGTCTGATGCTTTGCATTGTCCTCAAAAGGAAAACACAAGAGAAAAGAAGGCAAAAGATTGAAAGAAAAAGGGAAAAATTTTGGGTCAACATGAAGGGAGACATTCCGGTCTCAATGCCTTGCATCATCCCCAAAAGGAAAAAAAACAAGAAAACTTAAAGAAAAAGGGAAAAGGGACCATTTGGGTCAATATGGAAGAGACATAGGGTGTCTCAACAGTTTGTGTCATCCCCAAAAGGAAAACACAAAAGTAAAAATGAAAAAGGAAAAAGGACATTTTGGGTCAACATGGAAGAGACATAAGGCATCTCAATGCTATGCGTCATCCCCAAAAGGAGAAACACAAAACAAAAGTGAAAAAGGAAATGTATGACATATACAAGAATAGAGGTACAAATACAGGAAGTGTACAAAGAGAGAGAAAACTTCAAATGCACATTACGGGGAAACACAATACGCACATGAAATCATGTAAAAGGAGCTAGTAAAGTAAATGTAAGTCAACTATTAACAGAGTTATTGGCTTCTCAATCTTAAGTAGTATAAGTGGAAGGTAAATAACACAGTTAAAAGACAAGAACAAATGCATTACTAGGATAAGGCTAACAACTTCTTGCCCCCCACCGAATGTGAGGAAAGAATGAGCCAAGAAAAGTGATTGGAGGGATCATGCAATAGTGAGAATGAAAATTTCTACAACTATGACATCATAAAAGGATTTTGTTTTAAGGGATGATGGATAAGCAGTCAATATCAGTGAAGTGATACTTGTTCAATATGTCATTCAATGTCCGACATTCTTTAGTTCAATGTCCAAGAACACGATGATATTTGCAATATGGTATGTTAGAATCTTTAGGATGGATGACCAACCTATTCGTAGGTGGTAAGCTCGTATTTAAGGACTTTGTTTCAAAGCAATTGAAGTCTCCTTTCACATTCGAGTGGAGGATGAGTAGGAAACTTGAGCTTTTTCAATTTGTAAGGTCATTTTCGTTTGCTCGATTCTCCTTTTTCATGAATGGGAGGAGGAAGAGGACCCATGGGGATCCTAGCATTCTTTTCATCAAAATCAAGTAATGGTCATTCACATGGAAGGAGAATGTTTAAGTTAGGAGGAGAATAAAAGATCATTGTACCATCATCTCAAAGTCTCCAATATTCAAAAGGAGGTTTGTCAGCATGAGGAGGATCTTGATGTCCTAGCCTTGTTGTGTTTTCTTCTGTTGGTTTTTGTTCAAGAAGTTGGTGAATGTTATGCTCATGTGTTGTTTCACAACCTTGTTTACTTAGGATAGTAAATCCTTTTCCATATATTTCTTCAAGGTTAATGGGAGTGTTTGTGACTTTTTGATCATAAAATAGTTGAGGATGTGTTTGTTGAGAGGAAGTAGATCCACTTCATGGAGGGATCTTAGATCCTACTTGAGTTTTGGGATGTAGGTATCCAAAGTGATCAAGAGTTGCAACAGTAGGAAGATTTGGTGGTTTCATGGATGGGTAAAAGGCTGCATTGGCTTCAAGGTTATCAAGACATTCATTGAAGAACTTGTTCATGCTATCATCATCTTCTCCAATGATGTCTACATGATGAGGACAATCATAAGGAGTTGAAGGAGCATGAGGAAGCTCAATGTCATTAGGGTCACAACCAGAGGCACAATTGGACATGTCTACCAAGGATTTTAATGAATTCCAAAAATTATTAAAATAAAATGCCATGATGAAAATGAATGCAAGTAAACTAATATGCAAGAAATTGAAGAAAAAAGAGAATTTGAAAAGTATAACATAAAGTAACTACAAAACACTGAAATGCAGGAAATACCCAGAAAATGCCTAAAAGTGTTGTTTAAAATGTGTAGTTGGACTAATTCGCCAAGGGTGGCAAATGAGTCCAGCTATGATATTTTTTTTGTGTTTTTTAAAAAATTTAAAATGATTTTAATGCTTTTCAAATGCAAATGCAGATTTTTAGTTTTTCAATGATATGTTATGCAAAAAGAAGTTTAAATGAGTCTTTCACGAATGCAATCTTAAGAAACCCTAGGATGCAAATGAAGTCTAGTATGCAAGATGCAATTGAAATTAGAAAGATAAACTGCTCAATATGTAGGTTCACCAAAATAAACCATAGATTTTTGGGAATGAGGTTTATAGACTACTCTTGCACTCTTAGGATGTTTCACCTAAAAGGAGAGAGATAAACCTTTATAAAATCAATGTGGTTCACTCAATCTAATGTATGTATGATGTGACTAAGACTAAATGATATTATCTAAATCCAAATAAGTAATGTAATTGACTAATTATGAATGCAAAACCTAAGAAATATACAATGTTTGAAAACACAATGTGATATGCAAGCATGAACTAAAGGATGAATAAATGCAAAACAAAAATGAAGAAGGTTGAATCAGAGTGTACCTGGGAAATAAATGATGAATCTGAAGTGTCCAGAATGTTGGTGAAAATTAGTGAAAATCACCAGTGGAACTCATTCACCACTGATGGTGAATCAATCTAGCTCTGGCAAAAACTTTTGAAAACTAGTTTTCAGCTATCAAGATAAGGTGACAAAATCTAGCTTTCCATCCTTAAGGTGGGACTCATTCACCATGATAAAAATCAGTCCTCTCACAAAATTTTGTGAAATGGGGACCAATTCTATAACACCAAATTGAGGTTGTCTTCTTGTTGGGTTGACAAGGTCAAATCTACAAAAAATAGACTATAGGTTGTCTCCAAGCTTGAAATAGGTTTTATTTGACTTGAAACACTTTGTTGACTTCTTGCCCACTTTTCAACACCTAATTGCTTGACAAATGCATACAAAATTTTGCAAAACACACATGCAAAAGGGGGAAAATGGTTAAGGGTTAGGTTATAGGATTTTCCTTGGTCAAATCCCACTTTGGTAATCAAACCCTTAATGAAGAAATAGAATGAAATGAACAAGGAAAGATGAATAAACAACATGAAAATGTCCTAAACTCACCACAACCTTGTTGAAGAAACCTGAAGATATGTGAATGATTGCTCCAAGATACTTGATTGATGCTTGATTGAATGATATGAAGTGCTCAAATGGTAATTGAATGATTGAATGGATTAGTGAATGAATTAGGTGTAAAATGAGGAGAAAAACACTTATTTATACACACTTGTGCCTTAGTAACCCAATGATACCTCATCACAGGCCGACATAAGGTAATTTTGAATAAAAACCAGAAAGAAAATTTGAAATATTTTGAATTTTAAGCCAAGAGGGACTCATTCACCAACCATGGCAACCTTGCACTTGAAAGTGGGTGTTAGGAATTAAGTCACATTTAATGTTGTTTGTTAGGTTTACATTCAAAATACACTTAATTAAGCCTTATGAGTGCATAAAGGGGTCAAATAAAGCATAAGAAAGGTGTAAATAGTGAAACTAAGCCTAGAAAAGTGTGAAATCTTGTTACAAGACTTTACAACACTTCAAAATAGGACTTAATAAGTGATGAAAAAGTGATTTTTAGGTGAATTGTAATGAATAGTGTCTAGAAAAGTGTAGAAATGTTTTTAAACACTTCACAACACCTTCACAAAACACATTATTTCAATTTTAAGGACCTAATGTGAATGTTCAAGCCACATTGCAACATTAAATCAAAGCAAAATGGACCAAGCATCATGAGAGAAAGACCTAAAAGACCATGAAAATGTCCAAGAGCCATTTTTCTATGGTACAAATGAATACTTCACCACCCAACTTATGTCGTTACTTCATAGGACATGCATTTAATGCGGCATTAAATTTCATTCCTCAAAAAGATAGCCTTTAAACTTGCATGCTTTTTTGAAATCCCTAAAAAGACAACTCAAGGTTAGTCTGTACATATCATTTTTAATGAGATGGTTGTGTCTTCAAAGACCAAGAAAAATCCTCAATGTCATGTGGTCGCGAAAACTTGGAACCTTAGAACTCAATTCGGTAGTTTCAAAGTTTTGAAAGCCTCTGACCCACCGACTTCAAAGACAACCAAAAAAGGTTTGCAACTCAACAAAGGGAACCAAGTCGGACAATCGAGAAGTTATGAAAATTTAGAACTTTGCGACAAGGTTATGAAACTCAAAGAACTAGCGACCAAAGTTAGGAAAAATACAAGACCCACGACTTTGAGCAATTGTCAAGAGAAATAAACAAGGAATTGAAAATGAATGAGGTAAAAGACACAAAAGGCCTAGGGAGTGGAAGTTTAAAATTGTTGATAACAGTTTCAAAGTTACAGATAACAACATTAAAATTTATTAATTCACTAGGGCCCAAGACCTAATGTGAATGTGTTATCCACATTACAACATTAAATCAAGGAAACATTAAGCCAAAACCACAAGGATGGCCCAAAAAAGTTAGAAAAAGTAGAAGGGTTACTTTTTCGGTGACTCCATCTAGCCCCCACTTTAGTGACAGGATGAACTCTCTTCAAACTCACACTAAAGTAGAAAATGATGCATTAAGAGGGGTTCAAATATACCAATGCCAATAAGATGAGATGACAATGATTAGGAGGGGTTATCAAGCCCCCAAGATCAAGATACCATGGCAAACCAACATAGGCACAAAGGAATACACATGAGAATGATATAAAGAATAGTGACAAGGCCCAAGCATACACTACCAAAGATGAAAAAGAGAAAAGGTAAAACAAAAAAGAATCAGATCAAGCTTTGATCGTTTTTCCATCCCGATGTGGATTAGAACTAGGCTATTTGTCTAAAAAAAAATCATACTCACTCTAAGGCAATGGAACTCCTAGGCGTCCACTAGGTGAGAAGTCCTAATGGATGAGACACATACAATCATGGCTGGTATGCACACACACACGCACACAAGTGGCTATGAGGAAATTCATGCCTCGTATTGGGCTTCCTACTCAAACCATACCAAATTTATACCCCCTAATAACTTTAATAAGGCACCACAAAAATGATTTTTGAGCTTCATAAGACAAGAAAAACTTTGTATGCTTGGAGCTCATGAACAAACAAGATGGCTCCACAAGCATGCAAGTTGTGTTATATAAGGTGGCCATATAATTACAAATGCAAAATGCAAAAATATGAAATTTTCAAAGGAGTATTGCTTAGTTCATGCGAGGTCTTTAACTTAGGCTTCACATTGTGCCTAATGTCTCCAAGAAAGGACCAATCAAAGAATAGAAAATTCGCAACTTAGGGGATGCAGTGTGTCACATCAAGCCACCAAGAGGAATGTAATATTCTAAGAGAGATCATGCTCCTAAAGGACGTTACACCCAATGTCATCCACAAAGCAACAATCGCATCGTATGAAGTAAGAAGGTTGCACTAAGAACCAAGAAAATGCAAAATAATAATGCCAATTTATGCCCCACTTTAAAGAAATTTGTAAACACCATATTGTGAGAAATTAATTTAAAGTAGCAAATGAAAAATGAAAATTAAAAGGAAGACATAGAGCCAACTTGGAAATACCTAGATGCCAAATCATATGTTTCCAAGTAAAGCTGTGTCATGCAAGAGAAAAAGAAAAGAGAGGGTTTGCCCCAAAAATGAAAACACCAAACACATAAGGGATCTATGGATTTGGGATCAATATGTTCTTTTCTACAATGCTTTTAGAGAGCTTGGAACTGTCATCATCCCCCAAATACACATAGAACTTGAAGAATGACATGTAAAGAGAGTGAAAACAAAGAAAAACCCTCCAGGCCAACATGGAAGAAACATGAATGTCTTGTCACCTTGCATCATCCCCAAAAGGAAAACACAACACAAATGAAAAAGATAAACTAAAAGGAAAAAGAAAAATAAAATCCTTTTGGGTCAATATGGAAGAGATATGAATGTCTCAACGCCTTGCGTCATCCCCAAAAGGAATTTAACACAAGACAAATGAAAAAGATAAACTAAAAGGAAAAAGAAAATCCTTTTCGGTCAACATGGAAGAGACATGAATGTCTCAACACCTTGCGTCATCCCCAAAAGGAAAACACAAGAAAAATGAAAAAGATAAACTACAAGGAAAAATAAAAAGAAAAGCCTTTTGGGTCAACATGGAAGAGACATGAATGTCTCACACCTTGCTTCATCCCAAAAGGAAAACATAAGACAAATGAAAAAGATAAAGATAAAAGAGATGCACAACATAGAGAAGAATGAAGGTACAAATAGAGAAATATCACAAAGAGATAAAACATCAAATAGATCACGGGGGATCACATTAGGCACATGCAATCAAACAAAAGAAAAAGAAAAAGACTAGTAAGGAAAATGCAAGTCAACCGATGAGCAAGTCATCTACCTCCCAATCATGTTCTATGTATATCGAAGGTAGGAAACTATCCAAAGGGACAAGGAAAATTTTCGAGCTAGGAGAAGCACCAGGTTCAACACTCTTTATGGGAGATTTGTCGTTTAAGAGCTAATGGAAGAGGAAAACAATGTATTTATTTTGTTATGCACCTCTTTGTCAATTTTAGCAACCTTGTCATCATCATCTAAGTTAATCACAACATGAATTCAAAGGATAATGTCCATGGAATGGTTTGACTCTTGTTGTGTTTGTTGTACTGGATTACTTTGTTTTTGGGGCAGGAGTAGGGTCATCATGCATTACTTCAGTCAAGTTTGGATCTTGGTTTTTTTTTGTTTAATTCTTCTTGTAACTTGCCAGAAAGGGCACGACGTCTACACCTACACTCTGTAGCACCTTTTTTTTTGTTGGTTTTTTTTTTCAAGTTGCATTTGTGTAGGAGCAAGTTGATCAACCATAGGTTTATTTTCTTCCCTAATGGGAGGAATGGAAGGAACCACAAGAGTTTGTTCAACCGCTTTATCTTTGACTTTGTAAACTTGTTTTATTCTGGGAGGTGCGACGGGGTCGATTTCATTGTTTCTTGGTCATTTGTAGGATGTAGGTGAAGATTTTATTTTAGGTTAGTCTTGGTTGTTTGGGTCGTGTTTAGGTTCAAGCATGGTTTCGTCAAGGATGGGATGTTCGGAGATGGATGGAGACATGTTTCAGAGAGATAGTTCAGCTATATTCTTTGCTTTGAATTTTTCGTATGATATGAAAGGGTAAAAGCAAGAAGTTGGGTCCACAAAGATGGGAAGCTTCGACCAAAAAAAAATCATACAAAACGTGTACGCGTTATTAAAAAAAGTGTATGGGTTATGCTTTGGGTACCCGAGCCTAAACAAATGCATATGCACTAAAAATATATAATGTGTACACATTTTATAACACATACAAGTCATTTATTTTTTTTTAAAATACCTTTTAGAAACATGTACGCGTTTTTAAAAGTGTATGTGTTTTAAAACGCATACATGTTTTGTAACAGAAAACGCGTATGTGTTTTAAAATGTGTACATGTTTCTAAGAAGTATTTAATTTTTTAAATAATCAAGAAAATAAAGAACGTGCATATGCATTTTGTAATGCATATGCGTTTTTAAAATTTTGAATTCCCAACCCACATGTTGTCTTGGTCTTAGGCTTGGGAAAGGCTTGGAAACTTGACCCTTAGCCTTTGACCTACAACTAAAAAACTAAGGCATATTGAAGAAGAATGTCCAACTTTGGCAATATGGTTGATGGACTTTTTTTCTGAATCAATCTATAAAATTAAAACCCATTAGAGAACACAATGTTTAGTTTCCAAATATATTTTTTTTTTTAATATTGGATTATATTTGTTATTTTTTAATTAATTTCTAAGCAAACTAGTCCTTAAACTCAAATACGTTTGCTTTTGTTTTAACAACTTTTCGTTGGTAAAGTTTCTTAAAAATAATTAGCAGCATCAATCAAAAAATTTTCTACACAATGAAAAACAAAAATATTCAAAAATCTTTCTTTGTTTAGGTCCAATTACAAGAAACGTATATCGCCCATTTTAAAAATAAAGCACTATGCCACAAAAATTCAATAAAAATATATTGTAAAATTATAAGAAAATTTCCTACTAATTTTCATGTTAGCTCTTTCCCAAAAAGTAATTAGCAAAATACTTTTATTTCGGTCAAAAAGTGGTGTTTGTACACGTGCATGGTATGGTAAGAAAACAAGGACTTTTAAAAAGTGGTTTTTATACATCCCTCTCAAAATTTAATTTCTATCATCTGGGTATTTGAATAAATTACATATTTCGAAACTAGATTTAAAATTCTAAATTTCATATTACTGGCAAGTTTTTTAAATTCATTGTGTAAGTGTCTTAAATTTTCAATCCAAGTGTGACAAATTCTGAAAAACAACAAAAACACTTCTTTTTGTACTTTTTGTGGACCCAACTTCTTGCATCAGCCTGAAAAGAAGTCTTCTTGTGGGTTTATAGGTTCCATGGGTTCTGGCCAAAAGGCATCTAAGGAAAAGTTTCCTTTAGATGACAAAGGGTTGAAGCCGCTATGGTGAATAGTGAATACTTCATTTTCAAAGGGAAACTTTAAGCATTTATGCACAACCGAAGGTACGACTTTCATGGAGTGAAGCCATGGGTGGCCTAGCTTCACATGAAATTGGTCTAACTGTGAGATGATGGAGAATATGACATCTAATTTTTTTGGTCCTATCTGCAATGGTAAGGTGATTGATCCTATCATAGGGCAAGCAATACCATTATATGTCTTGATCCATGCTCTCGATTTATCATATTCATCTCGATAGAGTTCATGCAAAAGTAAAAATTCCTCGGTGATCACATTCTCTCCATAGGAAGGATCTATTAGTATCCCATTAGTGGGCTTGTCATAGATATGGTTAGCTATGTAGAGAGGACCATCGGGTGCATGTTTAATTATATCCTTAGAGGATAAAGCAATGTCAATAGGACTCTTAGGTCGGCCCTTACGATGAATCATGTCTATCACCCCTACCATTTCATCTATATGATTGATATTATTTAGAATAGAATCATTATTTTTGTCATTTGTATCAACATTCATCACATCATTCTTTGTATTTTCGTTGGCTTTGACAAATGAAATATTATGTTTGGGCATTGGGTTGGTGAAAATTTGCAAGTTTTGGTTAGGAAGGGCAACAGACTTATTTCCTCGATCGTTAACACCTCCAATGGATAGACGGTCGGAATCAATGAGGTCTTGCACAAGATGTTTAAGACACTTACAATGTTTTGTGTCATGTCCATTTTGTCAATGATAGTGGCAATAAGCATTTGATTTAAATCTCGGGGGTAAGGGTTTATTAGGGTTAGGTGCTTTGATAGGAGGCAAGGTAATTAGGGAAGGGAGTGAATTGTATTTTTGGATCTCCATAATTAAAGGGCACCATGGCTTTGACAACAGCTACTTGGTTATTGGAATTTTGAGTTGTTCGTTGAGGGGGCTTGAATTGAAGGAATCCTTTATTTTGTTTTCTAAAAGGTTGGGAATTGTTTTGGCTTGTGGGCTCGGATTTCTCGATTCATATAGAAGTGTACTTTCTATCTCGACTGCTAACCGAATTTTGATAATCATGGAGGGCAGTACACAAGTGTATGAAGGATGGGAATTTCATCATGGTGAGCTTGTCTTGGATCTTACTTTGCAAGTTTTCTATGAACATCTTTTGAAGGTGTGGGTCGGGGACCTTGACGATGATTTAGGAATAAAGCGATTGATAGTGTGAGATAAAATCAGTTATCTTTTCTTCTTACTTTTGCTTGCATCTCATCAAATCGGCCAAGGTCATCTAGGGAGTCATATGCACTTGGAAATGTTTTACAAATGCCTCAACAAGTTCATTTAATGAATGAATTGAGTTGTTCGGTAAAGAAGAGAACCATTCCAAGGAAGTATCTTTCAAGGATCTAGGAAAAAGTTTTCCTAAAAGTTTATCATGTCAAGGAAAAAGTCACTACATAAGGTAGTGTACAAATTAACATGGTTAGAAGGATCTCCCTTCCCTCCATATTTCTGAAATCTAGGCACCTCTACACCTTGTGGAAGTGACAAAGGTGAAGGGGTGTATTTTTTTGTAAGACAAGTTAATGGAATGCTTATATGTGGTATGGTAGGAGATATAACTTGTGATGCCATGTAGGAACTAGGGATGCTAGCAAGAATACCCAGGGAATGAATCACATTACTAACTTTTTGCATTGTTGTTGTGACTTGAGGATTGGTGTAAGTAGGTATTGAGGCTATTGTTGTAGGAGGAGGAATTTGAGTTCCTTCTTGGCTTGTAACATTGCTTGTGGCCAAAGTCCAACTAGTGGTTGAGGTGAGATGTTTTCCCCAAATTTGAGCTATGGTTTTCATGAGGTCAAGGCCCTCCTCACTTTCAAGCATGTGGTGAATGTTATCGATGGTATGGATGACACTAGTTGAAATGTTGTCATTTTGTACTTGATTTTCTAAATGTGCTAGGTCCTCATGAATGTGAATTATGTTTTCTTGTGGGATACTATCATTCCTTGGTTCAATTGGCATGCTACTTGAAGGAAAAGAGTTGTTGAAGGTATTGTCCATATCTAGTGAACTAGTGTTAATACTAGGAGTGAAAGAGCTAGACAACCCAA
This sequence comes from Sequoia sempervirens, assembly GCA_007258455.2. NCBI lineage: Eukaryota > Viridiplantae > Streptophyta > Pinopsida > Cupressales > Cupressaceae > Sequoia > Sequoia sempervirens. Next base: position 9,933 of record VDFB02197950.1, on the reverse strand, counting down.
AATCCACAACGATTGTGCTATCACAGGATGACATGAGTCTCGAACTACATCTCACCACAGTATTAGCAATAGGACACCAAATACTCATGCAAAGGCTACTAAATGCGAGGTGAATACAGATACAATGTAAGCTAATAACAATGAAATGCTTATAAATAAAATTCTTGAAACTAAAAGAGAAAAGAAAAAACAACAAACAGAAACTCAGAAAATGAAGTTTAAATTCCAAAAAATGCAGTGCAAAATGTGTAGAGGGATTGATTCGCCCAAGGTGGTGAATGAGTCCCAGTGATGATTTTTTTGAAAATTTTCAAAAAAATTGAATTGAATTCTATGCTTTTTATGTTTTCTAATATATGTATGAGATGCAAATACATAATTTGATTAATTTTCAATGAATTTAAGTGAAAAAAAGTAAGCTAAATCAGCTTTTTATTAATGCAAAAATTGAAACACTAGAATGCAAATTAACAAATGCAAATCTTAATGCAATGTTAATGTAAGCTAAATCTAGGATGAAGATGCACTCCAAATCAGAATTGTGATGTCCTAAATGCAAGTTCACCAAAATGGAACCTATGAAAATGAGGGGGAATGAATGATGATATATTTGCACCCACATCCAAAGATGTGAACCACTCAAGGATAACCCTAAAGATCTCAATGCAAAGGAGAAATATATCTTGCAATAGGGTTGTCCTAGGAAATGAATAAGATCTAATGAGGGGTTCGCCACCAAGTGTAGACTTGGAAAAGACAATGCAATGCAAGTTATAAGACAAAACCCTAGTTGAATGCAAACTAGCCCTAAATGACCTAGAAAGATGACTAAAATGCAACAAAAAGCTATGAAATAGAAAGTGTGCACCTAGGAGACTGAAGAAGGAAGAATGGAGGTCTAGAATTCTAGAAAAATTGTTGTTAATGTTGACTAGGACTCATTCGCCAAGTTAGGCGAATTAGTCAATTTTCTAAAAACATGTGTAGATACAGGTTTCAGCCAAAAGGGTATCCGGATCTATGAAAATATTTCTCAGGCCTATACCATGGGACTCATTTTCCACTTGAGGAAAATCAGTCCACTTCTACTTTTTCAAAATTTTGAGACCTAATTCAATTCATCTCGGTCTGATCTACTTTTCTTGACTGTTTTCCAGATCTGAAACTGCAAATTGCCACCTGTAGACCTTCTCCAAGCTTCTCCAAGGCTTGATCTGACAACTTTAGGAATTTGAAAACTTTTATCCAACTTTTCTCCTTAAAAAATATGTAACCTATCTTTGTAAATCACACACAAGAAGAGGGGGAAATGTTGTGGGGTTAGTGAATAGGGGTTTAACTTTGTCAAACCCTTTGTTGGTAATTAAACCTTGAAATGAAAGCAAATATGAATGGAGAATGATGAATGAACAAAAAGGATGTTGCAACTCACCAAACCCTAGCAATAAGGTGTTGCAAATATTCTGAAGATCAACGGATGTGTTTTAATTCTTTCTGAATTACGCTGATCTTGTTGAACTATAAATCCTACATCACACAATTGGTTAACACACAACAGCTACAGAGGGAATGCACCATTACGATGATTGGCACTGAAAGGAATGTTCAAAATTCTTGATAATTTTCCTTGAATGGTTTTTTAATTCCTGTAGACCTAGATTAATGATACAATGAATATGAGGAAAGAACTTTGTATATATACCGAATTATGCAGAATTTGAAATTACAACACTACAAGCTGGTATAAGATCTAGGAGAATAAAATCAGACCAGAAATTTGAATTAAATTTGAATTTGGCCATGGCACTCATTCACATAAGTAGTGAGAATGAAAGTCCATCGGTATGGTTTTATGGGACCAAAACAAGTTCTTATAAATTTGTAAAACTAGTTTAAATAAAAATCCATGTGGACCATTCATTCAAAGTGGAAAATGATTCCTGACATTTCAAATTTTAGTCACACAAGCCAAGAACACTAAATTAGGATTAAGTTACTGATTGGTGTCAAGATTTTTACCCCTGCAAAGATGCAATAAATGAGTTTGTGGATGCAAAATAGGCTAATTAAAGTATGTAAGATCCTGAATGTTAAATGAAAAGATTAGAGAAATGAGGCACAACACTCTTACAAATACCCAAATAAGTAAGATTAAGTTTTTATTTGTTTATTAAGCTTAGTTAATTGAAAAATCCCTACAAAAGTGTCAAAGTGTGTTATAACACTTCACAACACTTTTGTAAGGCACCATTAAGATTTATTAGTTCACAAGGGCCTAAGACCTAATGTGAATTTGTTATCCATATTACAACATTGAATCAAGGAAAAATTAAGCCAAAACCACAAGGAGGGAATAAATGTCGGAAAAGAGAAGGGTTACTTTTTTATGACTCCACAAGGTTCATCAAATGACAAGTTTGTATTTTGAATGGTGAGCCAGAAGAAGTAGCCTTACATGGAACAATCGACATCAATCGTCAAACTAACTGATGATGCATTTGAGACAGAAGAAATTCGAGATGATTGAAGCAAGCTTCATAGAGTTTGCATGCAAGGTTAGAAATGTATTTTATCCAAGAAGGTTTCAACAGGCTAAAATTTGGCTGTGACATTAACTGTATTTCAAAAATGGAAATGACAAAATATTGATTGTGGGTTGAAGTATGTTGATGACATTATTTTTGAGGAAATGAACCATGTGTAAGGATGTTTGAAGAAGAAATACAAAAATAATTTGAGATGTCTATGTTTGAGAGATGAATTTCTTTCTTGGGGCTAAAATTAATGAAGGAAGGAATTTTTATTTCACACTCATATGTGAGATGTTGAAGGTTTGGGATGGATGATTCAAAACCAAAGATAAAAATTCCGTATGGTCAAGCCACAAAAATTGGGTAAAGATGATGATTCACCTGGAGAGCTAATCAAAGCAAATAGATCCAAGATTATAAATGCTATCAGATCACTACTAGACCATATATTATGCATGTTGTCTATCTTGTGGCTAGATTTCAAGAAGATCCTAAGGAAACACATGTTGTTGTTCTTAAAATAATATTCAAATATTTGAATGGAACTTCAAATTATGGTTTATGGTATCCTAGGGATAGTGAATTTACACTAAGTGCTTATACAAATGTAGATTGGATTAAATGTGTAGGTGACAGAAAAAGTACAAGTGGTGGTGCATTCTTTCTTTGTTGCAGATTGGTGGCATGGTTGAGTAAAAAGCAAGATTTAGTTTCTTTATCTACTACTAAAGTTGAGTATATTGCTACTGCATCTTTATGTAAACAAGTTTTATGGATGAAATAGACATTGAAAGATATCAAAGTTGTGTATGATGATCCTATTTCTATCTTTTGTGATAACACAAGTGCAATTAACATTTCAAAGAATCTAGCAATGCACTCAAGGAAAAAGAATATATCTATCAAGTATCACTTCTTGAGAGAGAAGGTTGTGGAGAATGAAGTAAATCTTGAGTATGTACCTATGAAGGATCAAATTTTCAATATATTTATGAAGGCTCTTCCTAAAGACACTTTTGAGTATCTCTGGGAGAAGTTAGGGGTCATTGTCTCTTTTTTCTTGAACTAGATGCATATGGAGATGCATCGGTCTGATGGGTCTATGGATCTATCAATGATGAAAAGGGAGACTCCCCCTTTCAAATATAATTACAAAACCTCATAAAACATAACTAATGAAGGTAGAAAATACATAACAAGAACTAAAATTTGGAAGAGAAATCCGAAACTTATATTCTATTCAAACATGCAAAAGATTGCATCAAAATGAAGCTCATGGGATCCTCTTCAATCTTACATGCAACACCTGCAACAAATGAGTCTTCAACAATATGGGACAATTTCGGCAACATCTGGGTGCCTAGACACTTGGCCAATCAAATTTGAGATGCTATGACAACTTACACCTCTTACAGATTCTTGACAACCTATCATAACAATTGTTGCATACAAAGACATGCAAGCAACATTCAATATTATTTTGGCAGCCCACTTTATGACAACATATGACACATGTACATGAAAATATGACTCTTTGACGTCCTCCAAAAGTGGGACACCCAAAAGGAATATTCCCTTACAAGATACTTTTATCAAATTACCGAGACCTTTTCCCCATTGGATTTACATTCACATTTTCACACAAGTGGGAAAATACATTGTTACAAATGAAATTATTATTTTACTATCACCTAAGCCTTTATTAAAATCAACAAAGAGAAATTTAAATATTTTTGGTGACATGGGATTTCCTTTACACCTTGGATGTTCCTACATCAATCAAACATTTGGACTGGTGTTTTGGTGGCTACCTCTCAAGGGGAGTAGGTAGTGTCATGTGTTGTCATTGCAAGAATATTCTATTTTTAATGTCAAAGGGGAAATCAATGTAAAATATATTTTTCCTTTTTCATTATGTCAAAGGGTGAGAGGAAGAAGATGAGATGGAAAAGTGTATCATGTGAAAAAGATTATCTACTATGGGGGAGAAACAGAAAGAAAAATCATAAGAAGTGTGTTCAAAGCTAGTATGTTGTCTTTGATGGTTCTTCACATCATGTGTTTCCATCAATGATAAAAGGGGATATTTTTGCAAGAATAGAGGTGTTTTCATTGATTTCAACTGGTCAATTGGTTATCAACTGGTTGATATTGTCATTGATGTCATGGATGCAGATTATTGATTGTATATGCAAGGATATTGAGAAAATTGTAATGAAGGTTGTAGGTGTTCAGTGGTTGCTCTGATTTTTTCTCCAAGATTTGCTCCTATATTTTTTTGGTTCAAATATGTTTGATTATGGTTGTTGGAAGTTGTTATATCCTAATTTTGGGCTTCTGGATAGTTGTGCAGTATGATTTATGTTCACCAGTTGTGAACTATGGTTTTATGTGCTTCTAGATGAGGTCTGAGAAAAATGTTGTTGGTCTGGATTTCTTTTTGGTAAATTCCTATGACTTGTGGTTATAGAGTTAAGTTGTTATGATAGTGTTGAAGATAATTTTAGTGTCTAAAAGGATTAGATCATGCTAAGGATTTTGTGTGCTTAATTGTTCTATGTGTTTTGCACTGGTTTGGCTGACCTTGTGTTGAACACTACTTTCGAAGTTGATGAAGCATGTTGGGACCTACTTGGGTCCTCATCAAGCGTGTGTTTGGGTTGCCCTCATTCTAATTCCACCCTAGGATGTTTTGGCACTGCGCTAATGATGGATGGCCAAATTGGATATCTTTCAAAGTTGAAGATGGTATATACAAGATGAGTCAGTGGTGAAAGTGGTGCAAGAGATAAGTCCAAAGAAATAGAGAAGATAGATGTGAAGCAGATGTGAAGTAGATGTGAATCATTGTGTGTGTGTGTGTTGTGAGTGTGGTAGATCAATTTGAATTCTAAATGATGAGTTTTTGGATGCAATGATTTGAAGGTGTACTCTATCATTCATGCATGTTTGCAAGTGGTTGAGTAAATTGAGGTGGAAATCTCTATTGCATTGAGATTTTATTCTCTCTGTAACATATCTCTTCTATCTTTTTTGTATCTTTGTGGCAGTGAGCCCTCCAGGTGGTTAACCATGTTGGACAGTGAGTCCTTGTTTTGGTAGTGAGCCTTTCTCTGGCAGTGAGCCTTTGTAATTAGTTTTGATATTCTCTATAGTGTGATTTAATCCTCACCGTGGTTTTTCCCTCATAGGGTTTTCCATGTAAATCTAGTGTTAATGTGTTTGTGTGATGGTTTTCAATTTTTGCACTTACACTTAATGTTTAATCATTTTAGCAGAGTTAAAAGGATTTTTGATTGATCTATTTTCTCGTGAATATTTTAAAAGTTTAAATTGCTACAACTAATCACCCCCCCTTCTCAATTTTCTTGTTTAATAGTATTTTAGATCTAAAAATTGTGTTCAAAATTGTCATTTATTGATCAAGCATTTTTAAACAATCTTGCACATTTGCATTTTAATTTTCATAACGTTAAATAAGGAAAAATTTGGAATCTCTATTAGACCTATTTGAACATAGATTTGGGAACCCTAAACAGTATCCTAAATAGTCAAAATTTTAGTTTTTAGAAACCTTGTCAAGGACACAGATGCCCTGGGTACCTTTGTCCTCTTAGTTTTGGTTGAGATTTTGCTCAGATCTCATTTTTGTGTTATTTTTTTGCTTCTTATGTCTAAATTTAATTTTTGGGTGCCTTGATATCTCTATTTTTCAATTTTGTGTTCATAGTGGGTACTCTTATTATTTTGAAACTAGCATGAGTTTCATGACCTAGTGGTCTATTTTCAATACTTCAGTGAGACGTAGTTGTAGATTTATGGTATCTGACACTATTGTTACATCCACTATGGATCCTGAGTCTTCCAAATATTTCATGCAAAGTGGTGTCAATACTCAACCCATCTTGGACTCTATCCCTAATGCTACCATATCGATGAAAACTTTATAATCAACCATCTTTTGGATGTTAAGACTGATGTTTCCCATGTTCCCAAAGATTAACTAAAAAAATTGGACAAATATTTAGAAGGACTTCAAGACTATGTGAGTACTAAATCACTAGCTAGCATAATGAACCCTATAATAGATAACATGAGGAAATTGATTAGTAATGCTCAAGGATTAGAGGTTTTTCATTGCCTAGACCATATAGTTGATGCTAATGTACCAATAATCGATAGTTACTTGATGAATCTTTGGGATACACAAAGTAAAGGAGGAATTCAAGTCTCCCTCCCCACAACTATAGCATCTATTTCCATATACATGAATCCAATTTTCGCTTCAACAATACAAAAAAGCATTGCCATAGCTCAAACCTTAGACCTTTCCAGTAGAAATCCTTAATTTTTTGAGTCCTCACATGTTACACACCAAATTCCATCCCCTCTCAAAAAATTTCAATTCGTCACATTCCCAAAACATGTCAACCAATGATTCGTTCATTAACCAAATTTTTCAAAACATGACCTCATTTCAACAAAAAAATCTCAACATTGAACAAAAACCAAAGAAAACAAGCATTATAATATGTCAAAAGAAACCAATTTTCACTTCACATATTGAAAAGGTTGTTGCCAAAAAACATAGAGATACCCCGATTTGACAAGTACAATGGTAAAGGAGACCCTAACAATCATATATCAAGGAAGTATCTTTTAATTACCAAGGAAATATCTTAGCTAATAAATCATCTTTGAAAATAAAATCACTACATAGTGCAATAAAGGTTGGCACTTGTTGTAGCATTGGAAATTCTACTCCCTAAAGGGGAAAATATAATTTCATGCTTTATTTGGAACTCTCTTTAATGTCAACTCCATTAACACACTCTAGAGGCATTCCCTAAACTCAGACTTTCCTTTCAACTCAGGAGAACGTGTTAGTGAGCTACCATAAAAAGTTCATTTTTTATCATATTTCACCATATTAACCCCAACAACCACTCATTTTCTAAATAAGTCTGGATTAAGCAAACCCTAAACTTATAAACCAAATTTGAATGTGCAAAAAAAGGCTGGATAGGGGTGCTATCACCCTCTTCTAGGTGTTTTTCTTGTCAAATTTGGTCTTTCATTCATGTCAATATCTAACTTTAGAGGTGTGAATTCAAAATTGATAAAAAACATATTTAAGGATTCCTTCATAAATTGAAAGAAAATTCATTTTATTGATTTCATTAATTTTCATATAACTATCCAATAGTAGATAATCTTTATTGAACTAGAGTTATCTTTATTAAATGCTCATGGTTTTAATATTGAAATTTGTAGGTATTACATAATTTAATAGGTTATAAGTAAATTCTAAAATTGAGGAAATCATAGAAGACATCAATCTAAAAGTAGGTGAAGCAAAATGCTTTGTAAAAATATTTTATTATTTATCATACATACATCTTATCATAACTAGAAAATTAGAATGATCATATAATATATTCTGCCACTAGTGGGATGAGGTGAAAGATGATCCCAAGATGCCAAAAGTCATAAATATAGATTTTAATGAAAATTTTTAATTAATGTCATCATCACCATCAAATGAAGGTACTTTTTCTAATTTTGAAACATTTCAATTTAAAAATAGATTCTTGAGGAAAACTTTGGTGTTGGATTGTTGATTCATTGCCAGTTGCTACTTGGTTATTATGTGGGGATGTCAATATGGTTGAGATGGCCTATGATAAAGATGGCACTTTTCCATTTAGATGGGAAGTTAGTGAAAGGGAGGCGTGGTTTTACATGTGTAATAAATTGGGGCTCTTTGATCCCAATATTGGTTGTCACCATTCTCATTCCCTCTGGCACACTTGGTGTAATTACAGGGCTAGCTTTGACAGGATATTTAAACACCTTGATCATGCTAATATCTCAGCTCAATATTTTTTCTCTTTTGACAGCTCTTCACTCCTGATTAAGCCATTAGTGGATGTGAATTTTTAAGATCATTTCCCCATTTCTTTTTGCATTGAATGGGAGACAAGACAACCTCAGGCTTGCAAAACACAATTCTTTTTTAACACATCCCTACTTTGTCATCAACCCACGTTGGCCCACATTCGTAGAGTCTAGAATTTGGAATGTAGGTCAGCTCATAATATAGGTTGGATTAATTGTTGGAATGATTCTATCACTTGCACGGCAAGATTTTTGTGTATTTATGAGTGCCAGCTAACCTATGTGCTTTGGCGTTCAATCACTGATTCATTGCTAGTTGTTACTTGGTTATTGTGTGAGGATTTCAATATGGTTGAGATGACCTATGATAAAGATGGCGCTTTACCATTCAAATGGGCAGCTAGCGAAAGGGAGGCATGGTTTTACATGTGTAATAAATTGGGGCTCTTTGATCCCAATATTGGTCGGCGCCATTATTATTCCCTCTTGCACACTTGGTGTAATTACAGGGTTGGCTCTAATAGGATATTTAAACACCTTGATCATGCTATGATCTTGGCTCAATATTTTTTCTCTTTTGACAGCTCTTCACTCTTAGTTAAGCCGTTACTGGATGTTTCTTTGTCAGATCATTTCCCCATTTCTTTTTGCATTGAATGGGAGAAAAGACAGCGTCAAGCTTGCAAAACACAGTTCTTTTTTAACATGTCTCAGCTTTCTCATCAACCCACATTAGCCCACATTCGTAGATTCTAGAATTTGGAGTGTAGGCCAGCTCATAATGCAGGCTGGATTAATTGGTGGAATGATGCTATCACTCGCACAGCAAGATTTTTGTGCATTTATGGGTGCCAACTAGCCATTTTTCATCAGTGATCTTATGATTCTACCACAACTAACATGTGCTCAGCTACTGAGGCTCTAACGGCTAGCCCTTTCTCCCCATCATTACAAGTTAGGGTGGCAGAATTAAGACACAAAAAGCAAGTAACAGAAAATTATGCTACCATAGGTGCGTAAATCAAAGCTAGATTGCATTGGTTAAAGATTGGTGATCGGGCCTCCAAGGAGTTTTTTCTGGCCCTACGTGCTAGGCACTCGTCTCCAAGAATTTTTTAAAAAATATAGATGGAATTTAGGTGCTCTCTGAGCTACCTGACATTCTCTAGGCCTTTGTTCGTCATTATGAAAAAGTTTTCACTACTCAGGAGTTTACGCCCGTGCGACAACAAGCCCTTAAAGATTGTCTTGTTGTTGTGCCAAATAGGCTATCTTCAGCCCAAAAATCCTTTTGTGAACAATTACTCATAGTTGAAGACTTAAAGGAAGTCATTCATTCCATGGCTGATGACAAGGCCCCGGGGATAGATGGTTTCGCTTATGAATTTTATAAGGCCTTTTGGAACTGTGTTGGACACGACTTGCATAAAGTCTATCTCGAGGCTTTTCATTCCAAATCCTTGGGTAATTTAATAAATAAAGGAAATATTAAATTCATACCTAA
>VDFB02197949.1:0-33321 GCA_007258455.2 Sequoia sempervirens | reverse complement strand
GCATATCCCATTCGAATTCTTTTCTTGTGGAAAAACAAGACGAGTCCGATGCCCCGAGCACCCACAAAGCTGTATATTGCGTTCCAAATTGCGTTCCAATACTTCGGCCACCTCCTAGATTTGTGCTGCGGGCAAAGAAGATACGCTGCCAAAAGAGACGATGCTGGAGAAGGACCTTACAATTTGTCCCTAATTCCATGGAGAGGACCTAATATTATTATTTATTAAAAACCTAATATATTGTTTAAACTTTAATATTATTTATAGTAATGAGTATACGATATTATAATTTATTAAATTTATTAAATGGTATGAATAAATACATATTTAATATTATTAATATACATATATAATAATATTATTATTTATTAAAAACTTAATATGTTGTTTAAACTTTATTTATTATTTATAGTATTGAGTATACTATATTATAATTTAGTAAATGGTACGAATAAATACATATTTAATATTACTAGTATATATATACTATTAAATTAATATACAATAATATTTAATATTATTAATTTATTAAATATAATTATACATATATAAATATGTATAGTTTATATATATTATTAAATCAAAATATAAATTATATATAATTTTCAAAAATATAAAATATTATATAATTTAATAAACTTACTAAATAGTATATTCAAATATTATATAATAGTAAATTTAATTTTTATATTTTATTTGTATGACTAAATTAAAATAGTAAAATTAAATACATTATAATATATATTACACTATATTGCTAAATAATAAAATATATTTATATATAAACTATACTAATAATAATATAGATTATAGAATATTGAATATATGTTAAATTTTAAATATATATGTCATTCTAAACTTAATTTTGTTTCCAGGTTATATATATATGAATATTTTTTTATATTTTTGTAGAATGTACCTTACCCAACCCCCAAAAAAATTTGGCTACTCAGAGGAGTGCCTGTACCCGGCAACCTAGTGTTTAAATGATTATAAAAAATAAAATAACAAATAAAAATATTTTTTTATACTAGTTTTAACATGTATTTAAGATATATATACCAGTTTTAACATAACTTTGGCGAGAAAAACTTTAAACAAATCAAACTCGCTTAACAAATTAATATTGTCGTTTGATCTTCAATCTTTCAGAGATTTTTAATACTAGTTTTAACACTAACTTTATCGAGAAAATCTTTAAAGGAGTCAAACTTGCAGCTGGTCCCTAGGAATGCTAGTCGATTTGGAATGTTTCAAAAATGTTTGTTTACAAGGGCTCTAGTGCATTTTATTGCTGAATTTAGTTTTAAGTATGAAGATTCAATTTGTAGTTTTTATGGTGCAGCGTGCTATAGTGGGTAGCACTTCGGAAAAATTCTTGAGTTCTACTTCTATGTAAGACCAGTTTGAAAGTTCTAACTGATCCTTTTTGGGAAGGGGATGAGTACAAAGATGATGCATGGTAACATTTTCCATTGGATGTTTCTAGAGGTGGGAAGAAACTATTGAATACAGTTTTTTTTTTTCGATTTGGAGCGTCGTGAGTCGTGGCCGAGCAATTTTATCTGAACTTTTCACGGACACACATGTTGCCGAGAGGTATTTTATTCATTACGAGTGAGAAATGGTTAACAATAAAATGGTACGCTTTTTAAAAAAAATAAAAATTGAACACATAAATTGACAAGATTACAAGACCAGGTAGCTATGTGATGTAATCTGTCGAGATGCTCTTTTTTTTATTATGAAAAGATCATTACTAAAACAAATGTGCTACAGTATACAGTCAAATCTTCGAAAAAAGGGCAATAAAGGATCACGCCCCAAAGACAAACTGGTAAAGCTGGGATTACAACAACCAGACATGTGACTCCAAAACAGAAGAAAGCCACAAGACAAAGCAGTCTGTGTCTCCAAAAGGAAACAACCATAAAGAATGAGGTGAACAAAATGTTTAAGGGAACAAAGAATTTTGATTTCAGCAATAGAAATATTAAATATATGAGTTTAATATCAATGTTTCTTCTGGGAGTGATGGTGTCCTATTATTGATGAAGACGCACAAGCTTCTGTGGCCAATTTGGTAGGGGTTGATTTGTCTGTTCACTCCGACTCTTCATCTATTTTACCTCTCTTGGTCAATTTTGCTAGTGATGTTTTCATTGCTTCCTTCCTTTTATCCGTAGCAATCACCTTTTTTTGTACACCTCTCATTTTTGGATCAACTTTGACTTGTTTTCGTTCTCTACAGTTGCCTTCCTTTTCCCCGCAAGTGCTTCCTTTGTGTTCAGAGCACTAGTTGTCACTACAGTGCCTGTGGTAATGGCAAATAATTTTTGAGGGAAATGGAAAATAGTTAGGAAGGATATGATGCATATAGATTTGAAAAAAAAGACCATTCTTTGTCATTAATACCACTTATCCAGTGCAAACAACTGATCTTAAGGTAAATGACTTAGTGGTATTCTTCTTACATGTGTTTAGCTACTAGAGCTGTAGAGATTTTTCTTATTGCAAGAAACACTTCACCCAGACTTGTGCTAGGGGGCAAGAAAGGTATTTATTTCTCATGATTGCAATTTGTGAAGAGAGTTGGGTTCAATTAGATTCACAAATCTCTTTGTGGTCAGTCCTAAAGCTTCACGTGTTCTACGTATGAAATTCCATGTGTTTAGCTATTGTTCCTGTTGCAAGAAGCACTTAACCTTGACCTGTGCCACAGGAGCTAATAAGTTATTTATTTCGCATGATTCCATTCATGCAGGGAGTTCAGTTCAGATTAGATTCACAATTCTCTTTATATACAAGGTCATGAGGACAGAGAGAAGGTAAGGAAGATTTCTTAGGGTTTTACATTGTAACACCATTTTAGTTGTTTTGAACAATTCATTTTGAGCCTTTTAATCATCTGCTAGTGCTATTTTTTCCCCTCTTTTGTGTATATCTTTGTTCTATTTAGAATTTGAAATTTATGTAATGCCCACTTTGCAAGCTCAGATTTAGGATTGCTATGTTTAATGCTTTTGAAAAAAGGCTTTGAGAGTTTCTCCTAATATTTTTTTGGTTTATGTTTGTTTTATTTAGAATTTGAAATTTATGCAATGCTCACTTTGCAAGCTCAGATTTAGGATTGCTATGTATAATGCCTTTTGAAAAAAGGCTTTGAGAGTTTCTCCTAATATTTTTTGGTTTGTTTTTCTTGAATATAAAAATGTAGCTTGTTGAGTCATTTTGTTAAAACAGTTCACTGATCTTCTGCATGCTTCCAACTTCAGCATATATATGAATATTCAACTAAAGCCCTTTTCAACAACTATATTTATCACGGAAGCTACAACCACGCCAAAAAAGCTACTTTGATATAATTATGTTTCAACACGTAGCCTACTGGAATTTATATGTTGTCAAAGCTTACATACCTTTTGACACCGGGACAAGATGAGTGTTTAATTTAGCGTTATTTTCTAAGATGTATTATGTTTTTTGTGGCTTCCTTGGACTTTATTATCAATGTCTTGAACTTCTTATTGGTTTTCAAATGGGTCAAGTTTTGGCTACTTAGCACTAATCTGAAATTAAGGATTCTCTTCTCACGGCCATTCTACATCGAAGAACAGAAAATTCCAATAATGAGAACTAGAGATTAGTTTGACCTATGAAGATGATAAAGACTTTGAGACAAATCATTATTTATTTTCTTTAGATGCTGCTAGAAATGCTAAGCAACAAAATATCAAATGAGTGACGAAAGGTACAAACAATGATGAAAGCAATGTTCACCATATAAAATAAAGCTATGGCAAGAATATGTATAATATTATATGTGTTTGGCTACATGATATATGTGCCAAAATGAGAGCTTTGGAACAAGGAATGAACATCTTTCAAAGCATAATGCAGACAATTTTTTTTGACAGATGATGCAGTTGGAACTGCCTGCACTTTATTTTTTTTACATTCGTCTGTAGTACATCTTGACAACATCTTCTTTGTTGTACAATGTGGGTTGTCTTGCATGTTCATCTTGGCAGAGGGTTAGATAACAATGTATTTTGTTATACGATCCTTGCCCACTACCCATACAACCAGCTATCAGCTATCACTATCTATTCCATCAGACCATCCATACCATAGGACTATGGTTTGGTGAATGAAGTGATTGGAGCTGGTAACCTACTCATTGCTCGAAACAAAGCTTATTGGGTTTGGCTTTTTTCTAGTACTAGCCTATATATATTATTGGATCTCCTCTATTCTTCTACAGTAGTTGTACTTGTGGTGTCAATTATTTTCTTCTTCTGGGGTTTAGTAGTCCTTTTATTTGGCCGTAATGAATACAGGTAAGCATTGAATTTCATGTAACATGCACTTGTGTTCAATATTTTTTGGGCATAATTGCAATTTAGATCTCCCCTTTTAAGTAGTGATTGTTGGTTGTGTTTTTGTTGGGGCTTAACTTATTCACTTAAGATTAATGAATGCAAAAAATTCAGAACAGAAGAGAGTTGAACGTCCAGCAATATCTAGTTTTATGTACGTCTTTCATCGCTACCTATTTGTTGGTGTTAGATGGCTACAATACTACCTTATATTTGGAGGGTGTTTGTATGCATAGAGCAAAGCAATCTACATTTTTGATAATATATGTTTTGTTTAGCTATAGACTTATCTTTTATCTTCTATTGACTTATAGCATTTTAGTAGATTGATATCTATTTTATGCAGTTAACTCGATTGCAATTAAATTAACAGAAGATTCATAGTAGCAGAAAGTTGAAATATTGTGCACTGCGAAACCAAAAAAAAAAAACAACCCTAACAATTTTTGTTAAGAACTTGGCTACACTGCAGTTTACCTTAGATTAAGGAGTTTCATACAACACAATAATTATCAAATGACCGCATTTATTTATTATGTAAAAAAGACATCATTGAAAAAATAAATTACTCTTTTTAAAATGATTTTATTGTAAATAAATAAGTAATGGTTAAATCTACAAGAGGTGCTTAGACATAAATACATAATATTTTTAAAATGATTTTAGGATAAATAATTAAGCAATTATCAAATTTACTCTAGGATTTTATGATCTGAAACAATCAACATAACAAATAAGTATACTTTTTGAAATGATAGATCGATTAAGGTTTCTTAACTCTAGGTCTTGTTTGATGGCAATAGATTACAAACTATTGTTTTGTGATCAAAATGAGGTTATGATATTAAACCTAGGTTGTGGTGCTTTGATAGACGATAAAATAAACTTGGCTTCAGTTGAGGGAAAAGTTGTGGTGCACAATCAATCTTAGTGTGCAAAATTGACCTTTTGTGTGTAAAATCAATTTGTTAGATTTGATGATCTTGAAATTTTTTTTTTGCTTTCTTAATATCTAAATTAGTAGTAAATGGATTGGTAGTCTTTACAAACACTTTTAAGGAGCTTGCTAACTGAGAAAGACATCAAACCCCTAGGTAGATTGAATCAATGGCTTGTGAATAATGATTGAAGATGGAAAGCAACCACACTATAAGAAAGCTAAGATAGCAAAACAACTTCCTACACCAATCTTTGAGAGGGCGGTTATGCAAAAATTTTCAGATCTTTATGACAATTACAAAAACTAAAAAAAAAAAAACATAAATATCATGCATACCATAACACAATGATTTACATGGGGAAAACCCTTTTGGAAGAAAAAATCGTATGCTTCAAAAACCACCCAATAATTATTCAAAAATCAACAAGATTACGATATACCTTCAAAGCAATCTTCTCAGAGGAGTATCACCAACAAAAGATCTAGAGGCCCAACTCAACAACTATCAAACACACAATACAATAGTAGAATTCATAGCCGTAATACAATGCCCTCATAAAATAGGGTTTCCTTTTAGGGCAAGAAAAACCAACATAATCTCTATCATCAAATCTATGACCTGATGATGATTAGTCTAGATTTACAATGATAAAATATATAAAATGTGGTTTTTAGGGGTGTTGCTCCTGAAACCTCACCAAGGTGCATGGCCCCTAGACCTCTCGTTGAGGGGATGTCCCCCCCGAACTCCACAGGGGGGTACCCCTTGCACCCCTCTATGCTCAAATATATTAACTTGTTATAGTCATAAGGTTGAAACAACATTTATCCTAACATTCTCCCACTTGTCAAACACCTTGTAAGAGAAACAAGAGGATGAATACCATGATTTAATTGCTAGGGGCCAAGAGGCCCATAAACTCTAAACACCATCTTAATTTTTCTATGCTCATAGCTTTAGTTAAAGAATCTACAACATTCATCAAAGTCTATACCATAACTAACTTCACCCTGCCATCCTCGACCATATCTTTAAAAAATGATACTGTACGTCAATGTGTTTGGTCTTAGCATGAAATCTCAGGTTCTTAGCTAGGTAAATCACACTCTGATTGTCACAATAAACTGTTACTCCACCTTTTTTTTTTCAATATCCGAATATAATCTCTTAAGCCAAATGACTTTTTTACAAGCACGAGTAGTTGTCATATACCCAACTTCAGTTAAGAACAAATCAACCAAAACTTGTCGCTTACTGACCCAAATGATTGTACCACCAACTAGAGTAAACACATAAACGCTACTGTATCGTTTTCTATCAACATCACTTGCCCAATATGAATCCACATAACCATGAATATCAAGTGAAAGTTCATCTTCTGTCAAATTACCATGATAGCACAAGGAATACTTTGAGGCACCCTACAAATATTTGAAGACTCTTTTAACTACATCCCAATGAACTCTACAATGATTAGACATATATTTGGAAAGAACTCCCACTACTTGGGCAATGCATGGTCTATGCAAACCATAACATACATCAAATTCTAACTGCACTCTGGTAAGAAACTTTTCTCATGTCTTCCATCTCCAATGGGGATGTTGGATAATCTAAAATAGATAACTTCATTTCAACTATAAAAGGAACACACAATGGGCCAAAATCCTGCATGCTAAACCTCTATAAAATAGGATTGACATACTTACTCTGGACAATCCATAGATTTATGTTCTCTCCATCTCTTCAAATTTTCATCCCAAGAATGTCTTTAGCTACACTAAGATGTTTCATTTCAAATTTAGCTGCAAGTTGAGATTTCAATTTTGAAATCATTCATTTCCATTTACCAATAAATAACATAGCATCAACATTAATGCAATAAATAAGAAATGATCACCATCAGTTTTATAATAAACACAATGATATGATTTAGAACACTCAAATCCCAAACTCAACACATATGTATCAAAATTTATAGTACCACATCTTAGGACTCTGTTTGAGGCCATACAAAGATTTCTTCAATTTGCAAACCAGTGCTCTGGTTATGCCATATAATTATTGTAAGGAAGCTATGGTAGTGGAACAACTTCCTACACTAATCTTGAGAGGAGAATACCACAAAACTTTTATAGATCTTTAATAGTTACATAAACTTAAACATAAATAAACATAAATATCATGCATACCACAACACGTTGATTTACATGGGAAAACCCTTTCGGGATAAAAACTCCACACTCCAAAAGCCACCCAATATATTATCCAAAAATCACAATAATTAAAATATACTTGCAGAGCAAGCTTCTCATAGGAGTATCACCAACTAGAGATCCAAAGGTAACACAACTGCTATCAAAATCTCAAGATACATCACAACACAACCATAATACAATAACCTCATAAATAGGGTTTCCTTCTAGGGAAATTCAACCAACAAAATATCGACTGTCAGATATGAGACATAATGATGAACAATACCTTATGTATCAATAGTAACTTATGTAATTGCAAGGTTGAGATACATTTTCCCAAAAAATATCCTCCAAATCACCATGAAGGAAAAAAAATTTCACATCCATTTGTTCAACTTTTAGATCATAAGCAACATCAATAGAAAACAACAATCTAATGGATTTCATTTTTTCAATAGGAGAAAAGATCTCATCATAATCACACCCTCATCTTGAGAGTAACTTTTAGTAACTAACCATGCTTTGTAGTTCTGAATATCTCCATCTGAACCAATATTTTTCTTGAACATCCATTTGCAACCAACATATTTTTATCCTTCAGGAAAATGTATTAGATCCTATGTATCATTCTTTTTCAAAGTTGTCATTTCTTCATCTTTAGCAATCTTCTGGGATTCTACATCATTCATACCTAATGCCTCTTCTATAGATTTGGGTCCATCCATGTTAGTATTCAAAGCAAAAATATATCTCTAGAGTCATTAGGTGAATACCTTTTAGGTGGTTGTCTATGTGTTGCAAACCTTTGAATAATTTGAGTTGGAGGTTCTTCCTCCTTTTGAAGATACAAAGCTAGATAAGCTCTCATCAACTTCTTGTCTATCTAGGGGCCTTGACTCAATTTTTTTTAGGCGCAAAAGGAAGTTGAATTATATATTTTTGTTTAGTTTGTTCTAGTTGTAATGTAACAGAAGAAGGCTTAGTTTCTCTCAAAATAACACTTCCACTATATATTACCTTTTGTGCAACAAGATCCCAAAGATTGTATCCTTTCACACCATGATTGTACCTAATGAAGATACATTTCAAATCCTTCTTCTTCAAATTTGTTTGCTTCTCTTTTGGCACATGTGCATATGCCTCACAACCAAAAGCTCTAAGATATCTTAGTGAGTGCTTGTGACACAACCATGCCTCCATAGGTGTTTTATCAAAAAGAGTTGATGTAGGAGACTTGTTAATCAAGTAGTAAAATAAATTCAACACAAAACCTTTGTTCTAGACCACCACCACCACTCAACATACTCCTAACCTTCTCCATTAGTGTCTTGTTTATTCTTTCTACAACTCCATTCTATTATGGAGAATACAAAGGTTATATTTTATCTATGAATTCCATAATATTTAAAAAGTATCAAAATCACTAGAGAAAAAATCATCGCCATTATCCATCCTCAAACATTTTATTTTCTTTCCAATTTGCAACTCAACCATTGCTTTAAATTATTTAAATTGACTAAAAACTTTAGATTTACTCTTTAAAAAATATACCCATGTCCTACTATAATCATCAATAAATGAAACATAATATGTGGATTTTACAATGAAATGAACGTCTACAAGACCAAACACATCTGAATGAATAAGATCTAATACACCACAAGATTTATGAGAACTCGAGTAAAACTAAATGCAACTTTGTTTACCATAAATTGCAATGCTCACAAAATAATAAAATCAAGATTACAATTAGTCAACTCTTCAACAAGTTTTTATTTTTCAAGGTCCTTAGACCGTTTTCTCCAATGTGGCCAAGTCTTTGGTGCCATCTTCTCTACAAGTAATTTTAATTTAGAAGAAAGAGCACCTTTGGGTACCTAGAATCCATGACAATCCGTTGAAGAAGAAACCCTCACCTTTTCCAACGAACTAGCCACAAAATCAATTTTCATAAAAGTACTATTACACTCAATAGTGTATGCATCAAGCTTATGCAAGGTGTCAAATATGACACCTCTAATAATCACCATAACATCTCTAACCATCTTGCCTTTGTATCAAAAAAGACTACCTACATACCCACATCTATTAGTTTTCTCATAGATAATACATTTTATGCTAATCTAAGGATATACAACACACCATTAATCCTTTTTATTCTACCATTAGGAAACTTGATTCTAACTTTACCACAAACCAACATTATTTAAATAAGAATCATCACCCAAGTACTCCTTACTTCCATCAAGTTCTTCATATTCATAAAAAAATCTCTATTAGAGGTCATATGGAAAGATGCACTTGAGTCAATTAACCATGCATAATTACCTACATGAGTGGTCAAAGCTGCAATGAACACATCACCATCTTCCTTCTTGGGCTCAAGAAAAAATATCTTATTTTTCTTCTTCTTTTCTTCTTTGCATTCCTTATATAAGTTCCCAGGCATATTGCAATTCCAACAAATAGCTTTAAATTTTTTAGGAGATTTGGATCTCCCCATGTGCTTAGATTCATCATGCTACTCATTCTTCTTACCTTTTTCCTTAGGTCTTCCATGAAAATTTAGGGCCTCCTTGGCACTATCAAATACCTTCCTCATCTCTTCAAAAAGAAAAGAACCCACAACACCTTCAAATTCCAAGATAACAAAAGTGCTCCTAATAGCCATAATGAGAGAATCCTATGAATCAAGTAAAGGACAAAAATATCTGACATCTCTCTTTGTCATCCATTTTTACACCAACTGATGCCAACTAAGCCACCAAAATATTGAATATTTCCAAGTGGTTTGTAATTCATCCACCCTCTTCCATTCTCAAGGAATACAATTTCTTCCTCAAGAAAATATTGACTAAAGATTTGGCTTGATATACCTCACCAAGTTTCTTCCACAATTTCTTTGTAGAGGTCTCTTCATGAACATTGATTAAATAGAGTCTACCAAGCATAATCTAATTATACCTTTAGCTTAACAATCCATAACATCATATTGAGTAGCTAAAGTGGCATCTACAAGCCTTGAAAAATTATCATCAACAACATCCCACATATTTTGATCTATTAACAGATCCTTCATCTGCAACTTCCGCATCTCAAATTGTTGCCAAAAAAATTCTTCACCACTTATTCTCCCTAATGAACTCGCCATCTAAAAATTTATGCAACAAGATCACTTAAAATCTTCTGCACAAGCTCCCACTCAAAACTAGATTAGTTCAAAAAACTTGACAATCCACAACTAAAACTGAACGTGATCAAGCTTTGATACCACTTGTAAGGAAGCTAAGGTAGCACAACAACTTCCAATACTAATATCTGAGAGGAGGGTTATGCAAAAAAAATTAGATCTTTACGATAGTTACAAAAACTACACAAAAACAAACTTAAATATCATGCATACCACAACATAATGATTTATGTGGGGAAAACCATTTTGAGAGAAAAAACCCCCCCACTCCAAAATTTTCCCAATAAATTATTTAGAAATAAACAAGATTACAATATACTTGCAAAGCAAGCTTCTCACAAGATTATCACTAACCAGAGATCTAGAGGCAACTCAACAACTATCAGACTCTCACACAATTTACAATAGTGCAATTCACAATTGTAATACAATGCCCTCATAAAATAGGGTTTCCTTCTAGGGAAAGAAAAGCAAACATAATCTTTACCATTATATTTATGACCTAATGATGAAGGGCCCAAGTCTACAATGATAATATATATAAAATATGGCTTACAAGGGTGTTGTTACTGAACCCTCGCTAGGGTGCATGGCCCTCAGACCCCTTGCCAAGGGGATATGCCTCTTAGACCCCACAAGGGGGTACCCCCCTTGCACCCCCTCACACTCAAACATATTAAATTTTTATAATCACAAGGTTGAGACATAATTTATCCTAACACACACAATATGCCTTTTTATTGTTAAATATTTGTAGAGTTAGAAATTATGCACTTTACAATGTCTACTCAATGTATTACACCTATTTTGGTGTCCAAAATCGTAACATGTTCTAGATTTATCTTAGGTAAATTATTTATACTTTTGCAAAAAGTAAAGATATCAAACGAACAATATTCATAGTTTCTATTTTCTTGTATTCTTCTTTACTTTTGAAAACTTGTACCAATCAAGATGTTAACACGACTGTGTAAAGTGGGAAAAGAGATCCTAAATCTAACTAGTAAATTAGCCTGGATCAAGATTTTAGTTATTTAACATTGGAACACAAGCTAATGAGGGTTTTATGATTGGATGACTACCTCAAAGGAGAGCCAATTTTCTTGGGTTATGTTTCTTTGTTGTTAAGAGGGAAGATTTGATGAATGTTATGTAATTAACCTAGTTAAAATAAAATTTAGTCAAAATACAAATGATCGTACAGATGAAAACATAAAATCACATAAGTAGGTACATACCTGAATTCTATAGATAAAGTGGCACCTTTCATAAAAATAAGAGCTTGGAATGGAGGGACAGGGGTGTGGGGTACCCTAGTGCTAGAGTTTTGGCTTGTTTAGAAGTCAGGTCACTCAATTACAATTTACTCTCCTACTGCAACTTGTCACTGTCAGAAGTTTTAGATCTAGATAGGCACACAAAAATAGGGAAAAGGTTGTGTTGTATAGGAGTTTTCCTTAGTCAAAACTCCATATTGGTGTTCCCACCTCCACAACAACAATTATGGTGGTGGTATATATTGCATACCCTTGGGGGAGAAAAGGAAAAGTAAATTATAAGGATTGTAATAAATGGAATAACATAATATAATGTTACCTTAGGTATCAAAACCTTGTTGAAGTGATGTCATACCATTGGTTTCTGCAAAGAGTTGATGAACAAGGAACCAATTTCCTTGAATGCCTACAAGGGTTAGTCCATATAACATAATAAAGAGTTGTAGCAAACATGTAGAGAAGAATTTGCATGTATGTTCACAATTAGAGAATAATAGTTTACACTTCACAATAATAGTTCCTAGTTATTCAAATGAGAGGGGAAAACTTGTTTTTGTGTGTATCTTGAGTGATTTTTGGACCTAGGTCGACAAGGAATCATTTTCCAAATACCAAAGGTCAACACTAGAGTGCCTAACTTTTTGAGAGAAAATTCCAGACTAGGGTGCCCAACACCCTTGTTTGGGTCTTTTTGACTCCAAAAACTTATGATGTTGGGGAATTAAATGTATTCCCCATGTAACCTCTAAATGAATAATTGTGAACATAATTTTAATTGTACACACAACGTAGGGTTCCAAACCTAGTGCGAAACTATCAGGAGTGACAATTTACAACACTGCATATAACCCCCACTTTAGTCAAGGTATGATCTTACATTCATAATCACACTAAAGGTATGGAGAAGATAGGTTTCTTTATCAAGTGTTGAAGAGACATGATGACACCAACTTGAGAGATGTGATAGCCCCTAGACTTGGGGTCCTATCAATCCCCAATGTCAAGATAAACATGTCACACAGAAAAAAAAAAATATCACACAAAAGAAAAGGTAGAATTTGAACATACATGGGGTATACACTGAGAAAACAATAGAGTGCACATAAATCATATATAAAGAAAACACATATTATACATGAAGAAAACACAAATCAAATGTGAAGCAAATACAAAGCATATTTAAAGAAAACGTGGAGCAAACATAGAACATACATGAAGCAACCATAAAGCATACATGAAGCAAACACGAAGCATACAAGGAGCATACACAAAGCATACATGATACACACATGAAACAAGCATGAAGCATATAACATATAATGTTGCAAGTATGAGTGAGTTTGATGGTGTTGTCATTGATGTCAACACAGTCTAGGATGTTGTAGGTCATGCATGTATAGTTGAGATACTATAGAGATGTGAGTACATGGAGCTATCCTTATGGTGTTGCAAGTGTGTTGATATGATGAGTTTCCAAGTATTTTTGAGAAATAGTGCAAACAAAGTTGAGTGTGTGTTTAGAATGTGCTCTAGTATGTGCTACACATTTCTTCTATTTTGATTCCATGCTTGTACAGATCTGAAGTGTTGTTCATGGGCATCTTCTGGTGATATATCCTGGATTAGAACTTCCGGTTTGATGGAGTGTGAAATTTGTATTTAGTGGTGTGTGAACTGGTCTAACATAAATGTTTTCTTGTGGACTGGGAGAATTTTTTTTGCTTTGCAATCCTCTGCTGGTTTGTTTTAGGTCTTGCAGATCTGGAAGATGTCTGGTAATGATGTTATCTATGTTCTGGAAAAGGTGTTCATGGTTTGGTGCTCTAGAAGTTGTGTTTCAAAGTTGTTGTGTGTGTATGTACAGTTCGAATGGATTGGTGGAAGGTGCTTTTTGTATGATGGTTGTTGCATTTGATACAGATGAATATGAAGGTATCTGAGATGTTTTCTCATGCATGATGAAGCATGTTACGTGGTCTACATACTATCTTCTTGTTGCGAAAGCGTGTACTTCAAAGTTCATTTATGTTTTCAATAGGTTTGGCCGACCTGGTGTCTAAACTTCATATGAAGGATAAGTATCAATTAAGGAAGTGTGTGATTGATTCAAGATGTTGTTTTGGGTCTTGGTTACGTGTTGGTTTGGTCCACTCTCATTCTCTTCCACTGCGGGAATGTTGAGTTGTCGACGTAATTTGAATTTATAAAATGAAGCATGTGTAACTGACCTTGGAGAAAGTTTCTAAAGTTGAAGATTGTATAAATACAAGTCGAGATGTTGTGAATTGATGTATCAGACGAGCCACAAGTTTGTGAAGCTTTGTTGTGTGAAAAAGAGTTGAGGCAATAGTATTTTAATATGCCATATTCTTGAAAGCAGTGAGTTGATGGTGTCTGCAATCTTCTGATCATGGTTGTAGATGTGTGTAACTTGTTGTGGTGGATCTTTTTTGTTATCTTTTGTTTTTGTAGGCATTAAGAATTGTATTTTTGGCAGTGAGCCTCTTTGTATTTGGTTTTGGAATTACTTTATATTGTGAGTTAACCCTCACCATGGTTTTTCCCTCATTGGGTTTTCCACGTAAATCTAGTGTTTCTTGTGTTGATATTGCTTTCTGCTATATGCATTTCATGTTCATACTTAATAAAAAAATTAAGTGGATGTGAAGTTGATAAGTGTTTGAGATTTGTGATTGTGTTTGGTGACAACTAATTCACCCCTGTCTCTGTTGTCTTGCGCCTTTCAACAATTGGTATCAGAGCTTTGGTTCCCTGGTGAAGAGCTTAATTGCTTGAGGTAGATCCAATGGTGCACAAATTGGAAATCCCTATGTTTGATGGATCTGACTATAGTGACTGGAAAGTGTAGATGAGAGGTTACACAATCTCTCTTGGCTACAAGACTTGGAAATTTGTGGAGACAAAGTATGTTGCACCAGCAAGTGGTCCTTTTTCTGTAGATAAAATTTCTGCCTATGAGGAAAATGACAAAGCAAGGTATGAAATATACAGTGCTTTATCTAAGACTAAGTGAAAAAAAGTTATTTCTTTGGGCACTACATATGAAGTTTGGAAAAATTTGGAAGATATCTATGAATGAAATGACATAGTGAAATTGTCAAAGAAGCTAACAGCTAAGCGCATATATGAGAACTTGAAAATGGAAGAAGGTGAGGATATTGCAAGCTATTTTTAGAGGGTTGATATTGCAGTGAATGAAGTTAAGATTCAAGGTAGTACCCTGACTGATGAAGATGTGATGGAGAAGGTTTTGATGACTCTTCCGGAGAGTTACAATGATAAAGTCTTAGCTATTGAAGAAGTGTATGATCCTAAGAAGTTTACTAAAGAACAACTATTTGGCACCTTGACTACATTTGAGATGAGAAATTTTGGAAAAGAAAAGGAGAAGAAAGAATCAGCCTTTAGAGCTACAAAGGCAGAAGATGATCCGGATAGTGATGGTTCAGATGAGTTGGAAGAAAATTTTACAAGGAAGTTGAAGAAAGGTACTGATAAGTACAAAGGTATATTACCTTTTAAATGTTTCAATTGTGGAAATATGGGTCACTATGCTTCAAGATGTCCAAATAGAGTTGTACAAAAGAAAAGCATAGACAATAAAGACAAAAAGGATAAGAAGTTCAAGAAGTTGTATTATGTTAGAGAAGATGTTGAGATTTCTGATGATGAATTTGATTTTGAGGATGATAATGATGAGTGCTTGTTTTTAGCCTTAGAGAATAAATATGTATCTGCTAAATCTGGAAGATGTGCAAGGGAAAGTGGTTTGGAGAACAAGAAGGATGAGAAGGAAGGTACTCTGCTTATTGCATTTCATGCTAGACAAGATGAAGACTATTGGGTGATTGACAGTGGCTACTCAAATCACATGATCAGAGACAAAATATGATGGTGTATTAGTCATGTTTGGAGATGATTCTAGAGAAAATATTTTTGGAAAAGGAACTATTAGTTTTGATAGAAAACATAGTACTAATGATGTCTATTATGTTAAGGGATTAAAGCATAATATTTTGAGTGTTGGAAAAATTTGTAGCAAAGGATTCAAGCTTGTGTTTTGGGATAACACTTGTGAGATTAGAAAAGGGTTCGAAACTGTGGTTGCTATAGGAAGGAGAACATATGGAAAAATTTATCAGCTTAAGGGTATTGATGGTCAGTGCCTTGTATCTCATGTAATGAAAGTTGGCTATGGCACTGAAGGATGGGACATGCAAACTTTGATAATCTGATCAGGATTAGTTTAAGAGATGTCTGGGATCTACCTAAAATCACAAAGCCTACCAATTCTATTTGCAAGAGTTGTCAGTTGGGAAAGAAAACACGATGCGATTTTAAAGGAAAAGATCAATCAACTACTAGAATGTTGGAATTGGTTCATACAAACCTTTGTGGCCCTACAAGAATAGGAAGTCTTAATGGTGACAGGTATTTCATGCTCTTGATTGATGATTATTCTAGAATGACGTGGGTTACATTTCTTAGAGAGAAAGCTCAAGCTCTAGATAGATTCAAAGTGTTCAATGAAAGTGTAGAGAATGAAGTGAACTTGAGAATCAAATGCTTAAGGTCTGATAGAGGTGGAGAATTCACTTCTAGTGAGTTTAAAACATTTTGTGAAGAGCATGGTATAAAGAGGCATCTTTTTGCTCCTAGAACTCCTTAGCAAAATGGAGTTGTTGAGAGAAAGAACCAAAATGTTCAAGAAGTTGCAAGAACAATGATGAAACAAGCAAATGTACCTGATGTATACTTGAGAGAGGCAATCCACACTATTTTTTACCTTCTTAATAGAGTTTGGATAAGAGGTAATAACACAAAGAATCCTTATGAGTTGTGGACTGGTAAGATTCCTACTGTGAACTACTTTAAGGTGTTTGGAAGCAAATATTGCATTAAAAGAGATGATGAGAATCTTGGGAAGTTTGATGCTAGATGTGATGAAGGAATTTTCCTTGGGTATTCAACTAGTATCAAAGCATATAAATTCTTCAATAAAAGATTGAGGAATATTGTTGAGAGTGCAAATGTGAAGGTTGATGAAGATATACACAAACCAGTTGAAATAAGTGAAGTTGAACTAGATGAGCCTATCTGTGGACCAGTACTAGAAGAGAATAAAGAGGAAGAAGAAGAACAAATTGAAGAAGAAGAAGAAGCTAAGGAACCTACTCCTAAGAATCCTAAGTATGTAAGGAACAATTATCCAGAAGAATAGATAATTGGAGATAAAAGTGAAGGTGTGAAAACAAGAAGCAAAGTGGTAGCAGCTGAGGTAAATCTGTGTTTACTTTCAAAGATAGAACCTAAGTCTATGTGTGAAGCATGCAAATATGAGAGTTGGGTTAGAGCTATGAAAGAGGAATTTCAGCAGATAGAGAAGAATCAAACATGGGAATTGGTTCCTAGACCTGCAAACAAGAATGTAATTAGTTCAAAGTGGGTGTTCAGGAATAAGCTGAATGATAATGGTGAAGTTGTGAGAAACAAAGAAATACTTGTATGTAAAGGCTATTCAAAGGTTGAAGGAATTGAATTTGAGACATTTTCCTCTGGAGTAAGAATGGATGCCATTAGGATGTTTTTGGAATTCTCCACACACAAAGACTTCTAGGTATATCAAATGGATGTTAAATCTGCATATATGAATGGAGAATTGGAAGAAGAGGTGTACATGGAACAACTGAAGGGATTTCAGTTATCAGATAAACCAGACATGGTTTGTAAGTTGAAAAAGGCATTTTATGGACTCAAATAGGCTCCCAAAGCATGGTATGCAAGATTGGACATATATTTGACACATCAAAGAATCAATAAAGGCTCTGCAGACAATAATCTCTATTTCAAAGTTGAAGGAAACATAATGTTGATAGTAGTTGTGTATGTTGATGATATCATTTTTGGAGGAAATGAAGGTATGTGAAAGAGGTTTGTAGAGGAGATGCAAAAAGAGTTTGAAATGTCTATGATTGGTGAATTAAATTTCTTCCCTAGACTTCAAGTGAATCAAACTGATAAAGGGATATTCATTTCACAGTCAAAGTATGTCAAAGATTTGTTGAAGAATTTTGGAATGGATGACTCCAAACAGGTTTGTACCCCTATGGTGACTGGATGCAAGTTGATTAAAGATGATGAATCTCCTAAAGTTGATCAGAGCATGTACAAATATATGATTGGTGGACTGTTGTATCTTACTGCTACTAGATCGGATATCATGCATGCAATATGTTTGGTTGCCAGATTTCAAGAAGAACCGAAAGCAACACATGTTACAACGGTGAAGAGGATATTTAGATATCTTAAAGCCATTCTGGATTATGGTCTATGGTATCCTAAGGATACTAATTTCACTTTAAGTGCTTACACTGATGTAAATTGGGCTGGTTGTGTAGATGACCAGAAGAGTACAAGTGACGGTGCTTTCTTTCTTGGAGGAAGATTGGTTTCATGGCTAAGAAAAAAACAAGATTCAATGTATTTATCCATTGCAGAAGCTGAGTACATTACAACAACATCTTGTTGCACACAGGGCTTGTCGATGAAGCAAACATTGAAGGATATAGGAGTGATATGTGATGAGCCTATCCCTATCTTCTATGACAATGCAAGTGCTATAAACATTTCAAAAAATATAGTGACGCAATCAAGGACAAAGCATATATCTATCAGATATCATTTCTTTAGAGAGAAGGTATTGGAGAATAAAGCTAGGTTGGAGTATGTGTCTACAAAGGATTTGATTGCAAATATATGTAATAAGGCTCTTCCAAAGGATAATTTTGAGTATCTTAGGGAGAAGCTAGGGATCATTGGCCCTCCTTCTTCAAACTAGGTGCACATGGAGGTGCATCAGTCCAGTGGATCTGCAAATTCTTCATTTGTCTAGACTAATGAATGGGTCTACTCCGCAGGGGGAGTAGGAAGTTTCATTGTATGTGTGGGTGCATTCCTAAGGGGGAGTGATCAGAGCTTTTGGTCTTTTCCATTGATATCAAAGAGGGAGAGAGAGTCATGTGAAAAATAGTGAAAGAAAAAGGAGAGAGTATTGAGAGTGCAAGAATGTTGTGTAGGTTTTCTAATCTAAAAATAAAGGAGAATGTAGGAATGAAATGGATGTTGTCTTTGATGGTTTTTCACATCATGCGTTTCCATCAATGACAAAGGGGAAGATTGTTGCAAGTATGAGTGAGTTTTATGGTGTTGTCATTGATATCAACATAGTCCAGGGAGTTGCAGGTTGTGCATGTATAGTTGAGATACTGTAGAGATGTTGTGAGTACATGGAGCTATCCTTATGGTGTTGCAGGTGTGCTGATATGATGTGTTGCCAAGTATTTTTGAGAAATAGTGCAGACAAAGTTGAGTATGTGTTCAGAATGTACTTCGTTATGTGCTCCACATTTCTTCTATGTTGATCCTGTGCTTGTGTGGATCTAAAGTATTGTTTATGGGAAGCTTTGGTGATATATCCTAGATTAGAGATTTTGGTTTGATGGAGTGTGAAAGTTGTGTTCACCAGTGTGTGAAATAGTATGGAATATCTATTTGTTTGTGGACTGGGAGAAATGTTTCTCCTCCTTAGTCCTGCTGGTTTGTTTTAGGTCTTGCAAAACTAGAAGATTTTTGGTAATGATGTTATCTATGTTTTGGCAAAGGTGTTCATGGTTTGGTGCTTCGGAAGTTGTGTTTTAGAGTTGTGTGTCTGTACAGTCCAGATGGACTGGTGGAAGGTGTTATGTGTATGAAGGTTGTTGCATTTTCTATGAATGAATCTGAAGGTATCTGAGATGTGTTCTCATGCATGATGAAGCGTGTTATGTGGTTCACATACTATCTTCTTGTTGTGGAAGTGTATACTTCAAAGTTCATTTGTGTTTTCATTAGGTTTGGTCAACCTAGTGTCTACACTTCATACAAAGGATAAGTATCAATTGAGGAAGAGTGTGATTGATCCGAGATGTTGTTTTGGGTTTTGGTTAAGTGTTGGTTTGGTCCGATCTCATTCTCTTCCATCACAGGAATGTTGAGTTGTCGACGTAATTTGAATTTATAAAATGAAGCGTGTGTAGCTGACCTTGGAGAAAGTTTCTAAGGTTGAAGATGGTATAAATACAAGTCGATATGTTGTGAATTGATGTATCAGACAAGCCACAAGTTTGTGAAGCAAATTTGTGTGAAAAAGAGTTGAGGAAGCAATACTTTAATGTTTCAGATTCCTGAAAGCAGTGAGTTGATGGTGTCTGCAATCTTTTGATTAGGGCTGTGGATGTGTGTAACTTGCTATGGTGGATCTTTTCTATTATCTTTTGTTTCTATAGGCAGTGATCCTCCTTGTTGGATAGTGATTCCTTTTTGTAGGTAGTGAGCCTTGTATTTTGGGAAGTGAGCCCTTGGTAGTGATCCTCTTTGTATTCAGTTTTGGAATTACTTTATATTGTGAGTTAACACTCACCGTGGTTTTTCCCTTATTGGGTTTTTCATGTAAATCTGGTGTTTCTTGTGTTGATATTTCTTTCTATTATTTGCATTTCATGTTCATACTTAATAACATAATAAAGTGGATGTGAAGTTGATAAGTGGTTGATATTTGTGATTGTGTTTGGCGACAACTGATTCACCCCCCTTCTTAGTTATCTTGCGCCTTTCCACATATAACAAAAAAATTAGTACATACTATGTAAAGCCAAAAATTTGAGTGAGCAAGGTAGGGAGACCTCAACATGGAAGGTTGTCTCAATACCAAGCATTATCTCCTAAATGCACAACACATAGATGAATTCTAAAAGATAAATTCATACAAATAGGAAAGGATCAATAAATACAAATAAAGGAAGGTACATGATTTGGTCCTAGCTTGCTCTATTGTTAGGGGTCATGCATATAAAAAGATTCCATGACCATAGGCTAACAATTTTTGTTATGAGAGGTGACCATGAGTGTGATAAGTAAAGACCACATACTAGCAAGTTGTGTTATGGTAGGTGGCTTATAAAGTACACAAATTCATAGGCTATCAACTTGCACTATGCTAGGTGATTGTGGATTTTCAACGCCCTAGGAAGCATACAAATGTTTAACATCTTGGGGGACAAAAATGTTTAACGTCTTGAGGGACAAAAAATTTAGTGTCTCAAGGGATAAAAATGTTTAACGTCATGGGAGACAAATTGTTTAACATCTCGGGGCACAAATTGATAACCATGTGTCAAGGGGAATTATGATAAACACCACTATAGAGGGGCCACATCAATAATTCAAAGCTCAAGAAACATGAATGGATGTGTGGATGCAAAAATGGATAGGTGATATGCCCCCCTTAAAGTGTTAGCATATTTACTATGCTAATATTTCAAGGAAAATAAGGGGAAGGTAAAGAATAGATGGTATCCTCAAGAAGAATTACACCTTAAAAATTGGTTATCATTGCCCCTCAAACATATATGCAAGGAAAACCATATTAGAGACCATTTTGTTGTTTTTTTTTTATAAGGGGTAAAAAATTTATTGCATTAGGAAAGCATTACAAAACCAAAAGAGAGAAGCCCACCACAGGGCCAAACAAAACCAAGAATTAATTCTCACCCAAGAAACACCTCATATCCTCCATAACCATTCATCCAAAGCAAGAGCCAAATCACCAGGAAGGTTGCCCCAATCATCCACACACCAAGAACCCATCCTCTTAGTAGCCCACCTAGCCAAACCATCAACCAACTTGTTCCATTCCTGAGGAACATGGTGAAAGTTAGTTAAATCCAAAATAGAACACAAAGAAATAATCTGATTAACCACCACAACTAGCTACCAATTCACATCCTCCAAATGTTGATTATGTAGCATGTTGAACAACTTGAGAATTAGATTCACAAATAATTTGTTTCCATCCAAGGTTAATTGCACGCTCCACTACCAAAAGAATAAAAAGAGCCTCCATGAGATTATTAGTATGCAATCCTTTATACATAGAGAAGAAAAAGACCACCACTCCCAAGCAATCCCTGCCAATGCCCCCAATGTCTGGATGACTAGGATTTCCCCTAGAAGAAACATCCATATTAATTTTCAACTCCCCTTATTCAGGAGGATGCCAAAAACCACCATGATCCACCCTCTCACTACCTCGGCCATGATGCATCCTACTCCCATTTCTCCTACCCCCCTCGATGAGGCCCAAAGCTTTAACCAATCCCAAATCACCATGATCAACTGGTACCAACAAGTCGCACTTCACATTCAGAGTATCCTTAAGAGCTCCCAAAATTATCATCCAAAGTTGCCAAATAAGCAACTTCTTATCTAAGAAAATCTCCCTATTAGGCTCCAACCAAATGTGCCAAACAATCAAACTAGGGCCAATGATCTAAACAATACCTATAAAAGAGGTCTTACCAAGAGAGGATCTTTGTCTTCTCCAAAATTCATCCAAGGAAGTAGCATGACTACATGGCAGGCTCTAGATCTTCCACCATAGATGCCAAATAGCTTTCGCAAAGGAGCACTAGAAGAAAAGATGTGAGAGCCATTCTTCATGTTTAGCACACATAACACACATGGAGGGACCCTAAAACTCCCACTTCCAAAGATTCTCCCAAGTGAGACACTTAACTTGCACCACCAACCAAGATAAAAAATTGCACTTAGGCCAAGCAAACTTATTCCAACCATGCTTCCACCAAGAAACCTTAGAGATCTCAAATAATTTCTTATCTAGAACTTGATACCCAGAGGAAATAATTTTTTTTCCCTTTGGGTCAGGGCCCCAAGCCAACACATCTCTCCCAGGAAGATAATTGTAGACATGATATAATAAAATATTAACAAGCTCTTGAAATTCCTCCACCATACCACTAGGAGGAAACTCTAGAGGATCTTTCCACTTGGACACTGTAACCTAGCCTATGGTCTATTGAGACTAAAAATCAGCCACACAACACCAACCTGCATCCATAAAAACCTAGCACAAATCTTGCAAGTGAGGATGAGAAGACAAAATGGGAGGATGCCCATCCCAAGAATCATGCCAGAAAAGGGCATCATGACCCCCATTACAAATCCAAAATAGCTCCTACTTTACTAGCTTAGCACCCCTTTTGAGAGTCCCTTAGATTATAAAACCTTTCCCCTCTAGGCTAAATCTAGCAACCTTAGTGCTCTCGACCATACCCAAATATTTGAAGGTGAGGATTTTAGCCCACAATAGATATTGTTGTGAACACCACTGCCAATATAATTTAGTTGCTAAAGCCTACCCATTCAGATCAGTCCAACGTAGACCAAGACCACCTTCTTGCTTTGGCATGCAAATAGAATCCAACTTAACCAAACTCCACTTTCTATGAAGCAAATTTCTAGACCACGGGAATTGACGAGACAATCTCTCAAATTCCTTTATAAAGCTGGAAGGAGTACAGAGAAAAAAACACCTATAAAGAGGAAGAGCCTAAACCATTGAATTCAAAAGAGTCACTCTACCTACCGAAGAAAGCCACCTATAGGTCTAATGACTAACCAAACTTCTAAACTTGTCAAGAATCTCTTGCCAAAAATACTTAAGAAGTGAATGAATAACTAAAAGGATTCCAAGGTGGACAAAAGGAAGTGAACCAATCTGGAAACGAAGAATGCCTGTTATTCTCTTCTGAATATCCTTAGGAGTATGGAAGAATTAGATGAAGGAATTTCCCTCATTATTGTGCTACTTAGAGGTAGCCAAGTAACTATCCAACACACTATGCCACCTAATAGCTTCCTCAACCTTTGCCCTACCCATTAAAGCAGTATCATCCACAAACTGAATATGAGACTAAGGGGGAATATCATTTCCCCAACTCCAAACATGAATCCAACCACTCACAACCTAATAACAAACAAACGTCCCCAATCCTTCAAAAAGTAGGATGAACAGGTAGGGAGACAGAGGATCCCCTTGTTTGAGTCCTCTAGAAGCACCAAACAACTCCATGGACACACCATTAATTAGCACTGAAAAGGATGAGGAAGTAACACAACTCCTGGCCCATTCAATCAAGTCACCAGCAAAGCCAAAAGCTTCAAGAATCTTAAATAAGAAACTCCATTTCACCCGATCATATGCTTTAGCCATATCCAACTTAATAAACATAGCTTTTTCCTTAGAAGACTCCATAGAATGAATGGTTTCCGCAACAATAATAACACCATCCATGATCTATCTACCAACAATGAAACCCCCTTGTTCCTCAAAAATTAACCCACTTAGCCAAGGCATCAGGATTTCAACAATCAACTTAGTAATAATCTTGTAAACAACATTGCAAAGAGCAATTGGCCTAAAAAGATCTAGAGAATTAGCCCCCTCCTTTGGAATAAGAGCCAAAAAAGTTGTATTCAGAGATTTCAGAAATTGTTTACTCATCAGGGATTCCTATACAACCTCTAGGAGGTCCAATTTAATCACTTCCAAGAATTCCTAAAAAAATTCTACTAGATATCCATTAGGTCCAAGAGCTTTACCTTTCTTCATCTAAAACACCACATTTTCAAGCTCTGAAAAGGTAATAGGTGAGAGTAGAGATTCATTCATTTCATCAGACACCAGCTATGGAATACAATCTAGGATCCTAGCTTCATCCTCTTCCGTAGGAGGTGAATCCTCAGAGAATAAGGCAGAAAAAAATGAACACATTCAACAGAAATAGAAGCATTGGAGGAGAGAGATTCTCCATCTAGAAACAAGAGAGAGGAGATAACATTACCTTGCCTCCGATATTCGACCGAATTGTGAAAGAAAGAAGTATTTCGATCACCAACCTGAAACCACTCAATACGGGATTTCTGTTTCCAAAAAACATCTTCTCTCAAATCCCATTCCTCAACATCATTCACCATAGTAGCTTCCAACAAACCAAGCTCCTCAGTGAGGCTTTGATCCTGAATCCGCCTGGTGATCAAGTCCAATCTCTCTTGAGCCTTCTATTTTGCATGAAACAACTTGCCAAAGTGTTTCCTATTCCAACGCTTCAACCTGAATTTCACATATTGAAGCCTCTTGGAGAAAGAGTACATAGTTGTGCCATAAGCTGGCTTCCCAAGACACCACCAACCAAGAAGAAAATCATGAAGAGACTCATCCCTAAGCAACATAAGTTGAAACTTAAAAGACTGCTTAACACATCATTGGGGTGACTCAGCCCCAAGCTTAATAGGCCAATGATCAGAGCCCTGACCATCCAATATCTCAGAGTTGGTCACCCACTTGTCCCCTAACCAAAAACTAGACACAAAAAATCTATCATCTTTCAGAAATAGCTACCTCTCCACTTCTCTTATTACTCCAGGTAAAGACTCCATTAGCTAGCTTAGTATCAAATAACCTCAGAACAATCATGTTATCCTACAAAAGCCTCGAGGAAGGCTCTAGGTCAGCACTACCTACCCTCTTCTCCTCTAGGGAAATAACAACATTAAAGTCCATAGCCAAGATCCAAGGCAAATACAGATCCAAAGACCTCACATGTTTAACATGATCCCATATCCAAGCTTTACCTTGAAAGTCAATCGACACATATATATTAGAGAAAAGAAAATTTTCCTTAGACTCAAGATGAGAAGCAATACAAGAAATCGAGCTCCTATAGGAGATCCACACAAAGGGATTGAATTTTTGAGGATCCATAAACATTCCACTCCACCAGAGCTACCAAGCACTCCCATACATTGACAATGACCATGAATCCAAATCTTTGAAGCCACCCACAACATAAAATCAACTAATAGCTTAGTTTCCTAAAGGAAGACCATATTAGGAGAATGAACACAAACCAGATCTCAAATAGATTTTTGTCAAGGGATGATATTCAAACCCCTCACATTCCAAGAAAGCACAATCATCGTTGAGGTTGGAAAAAGTGAGCATCAATAGTCTTCACCAAACCAACCTCAACCAATGTCTCCCTAGCTAGCTTCACCTTTGCTTGATCCTTCTTTTGACCAACCTTAGAAGGTTTCTCAAGAGCCCACTTGATCTTGAAAGTTTTTTGTTGTAGGCCCAAGGTAGATGAAGAAGGCTTATTTTTCCCTACAAAAAATCACTCCGCACCTCCGAGATAGCCCCACCCCCACTAGGGGCACCCCCAAAATCTACAATCACCCCACCTTCCTTACCCATAACCTGAGCCGAAGGGGTCAAGATAGAATCAAATTGAGGACCATGAAAACTAAGTTGATCCATCCTAGAAATCTCTGAAGGTTGCACATCAGGTGCCTCTTCAACACAAACACCAACTTCCAACTGCATGTCCACCAGGAACCCTTCCTCCTTCACTAACTCATATAAAGCCTCAAATCTATTAAGAGTTTCTTCCTCTTTCCTATCCTTGAAAGTTTTATTTTGACCCCATCCTCGATTGCGAGACTTAACCAGAACAAAACCATCTTTATCCATTGCCCCCCCTGCATGGGAGTCTTACCTTTATCCACCTTAAGATTAGATTGGGGGGGAGGATTACTTACACACCAACGTCAAAAGCACGAGGGAATCTCCACTGAAGGTGACCATATTCATGACATAAACACCAAAAAGGTAAGGTCTCATAATCCAACGACCGAGTCTAAGAACATGAACCAATAGTTAAGTCAATAAAATCCTATAAAGGCTGACTCAAATCGATATCAACACATACCCATGCATAACAGAAGATCCTCTTATCCAAAGTTTGTTGTGAAGGGCCAATCGATTTTCCCAACAACAAAGCAATTGACTGCAAGATATCACTTCTCCAACATTCAAGTGGCAGCTGAGGGAGTCGTACCCAAAATAGGACCTTAGAAGGTAACTCCTTTGCTAAATTAAAACCAACATGCCATGGTTTGATAAAGAGGCCCACATAGTTATAAAATATGGTCCCCCCTTCAAACACCTTGTTCGGATTTGAAATGCACGAAAAATACACTAAAAAGAAATTGTTTGCATCCATCAAAATATCAAATTCACCTTCCGAGTTCCAAGTTATCAAAATATATGTATCGAGGAATGGGAGAGAAACCCTCATTCCCATAAACTTACATTTCAAAACATGACTGGAGAAATAAGCAAGATCCTCAGCCACTGATTCAGGTTGAATCAAAAGATGTGATCGTTCTCATGCCCTTTCTAAACATCTGTTCACCGTGCAATTTTATAACTCCATTTTGGGTTATACCCAATCCAGATAAAGCAAAGTTTGAAACCCTAGATTTCACACCCACCATGGAAGGGACCCTTGCAGCCACATCGTTGGGCACATGCAAATCCATCCAGACTTAAGAATTAGAAAAAACACAGGCCGAGATCTTCATGTACCCCACACCCAACCTGCAACAACCCCTCACATAGCTAGCACCCCAAAGGAAAAAAGGAAAAAATGTCACCGAGGAATGCCACATCCACACACTGAACATAGAAAGAAGAAAGGGCCGACTCCACCAAAAAAATCCCCAAAAACCAGTACAGAGAAGGAACAAAACAAAACAAATGGTCCCAGGAAAAGCACCAACAACAGAAACAAGAACAAAACCTGGTCGCCAAGACCCCCCACGCACGATCACCACCCCCTCACACTGAATCCGACTAGGAATAGCCAGCTAGGGAATGACCACCCCAACAAGCGCATCGACACACAAAAGCTCCATCTTCTCAATCTCCTCGGTGCATAAACTAAATTTAAGCTATTAGAGACCATTGTGTTGTTACTACTAGAATATATATCTTAAATTATTAATCTATATAAAATATGTTGAGATATATCATTTTTGAGGTGTATTTTTAATTATCAATAATACTATTTTGAAATTTTGAAAAAAGGAACCAAAAAGGATATATCTTGGTGTATTTTATATAGATTAATATTTAAGATAGTTAATAAATAAATAATATTTAATTATTAATATAGGTAATTTTTTGATTGATAAAAGTGGTTGCAAAGGGCCACACCCTATTCATTAATTTCAGTAGAAGAAATAAATATATTATATGCCCATCTACAAGTAGCTGGTGCAATTTTGGCTATCTTCCAATACAAAATAAAGCCTATCCCAAAATGACTTCTAAGTATCTATCCTTAGAAGCAACATTATATCCTACTACCCATATAATTATGCAAAGATCTTAAATAATTATGACACCAAAAAGAGAAGAAACAAAATAAACAGAGACCACTTCAAGCATTCCCCAACCCCCTTAGCTAGCTCCCATCACCGTTTTCAACCTCCACCACAATAGACAAAGTCACAAATGCAAAGGAATAGTCCACCACACCATCCACGTTCTCCCCCATAAGGTTTTTGAGGAAGTTAATGCCTAGTCAAGCATGGTGGCGATACTAGTTCACATTCATTCCCAACCCCCATTTAATGAAGGGAACCCAAGCTAGGTTTAGTTTCTTATCAATCCATAACCAAATCCATCACCTAGGTATGAGATCAACCCCAGGAAAGGCGTGACATACAATATCTTTTATTCCTCATTGCAAGCATGACCACACTAGAGTTTCCATGATCTTCTCTACAATCCTTATTTCTTCACCCACGTCCAACAACATTGCCATGAACATCGATGCCACAACTATATTCACCCATTATCACATCGCCTCATTTATGTACATGTCACCCAAGACCAACCTTATCACATGCATCACCACCTCATAATTAGATTTTAAAATCGCCATCAACCACCTCTCCGATAGCTTGCCCAGGAAGGCTATTTCTTCTTTTTTTACTTTCAGACACATTGTGGTATCCATTATGGCTCTACGGATTTGATAGTTGAATGTGAAAATGAGTCACCTATCTCTTGCTTTAAAGCTTAGCTACAATAATTCCTAATTAAGCTTCAATACTTTTACGCTTCTTGTCGTAAGGGATCATGATTTTTATCTTCCCTTTCACATTAAAGCATTTGCAGGAATTTGCATTCTCACACATCTGGCAATGTCGAAATGTGCCACTTTGCTTTTGAATATAGCATAAATTCATTTAAACCCATCATGTTACCTTCTTGGTATATGTGGGAGATCTTAAAGCCTTTGTAGCTTTTTGAATAGCCAACGATCACCCCCAACCATTTATTCAGTTTCTATCTTGGAGTATGATTTTTTGAATTGCATTAATAATATTTTGTGAGTCCCCTTCTAAGTCTAATACTTTGGAGGTTTAATTTTTTCCCCATCTCTAATCCTAACAGGTCTACTTGAAATTCTATCTCATTGTTCATTGCTTGACCTAATTTTCTTGTTGCCACCAACATTATTTTCTCATCTCGAATTCAAATAACACACCTAGCTCATGCTTCTCCAAGATTTCCTTGTGAATCCCCACAAAGTTTATTTTAACCCATCCTTCTTTTAGAGGAGACCACTTTACACCTTTCCATGGATGGGAAGCTAGATGAACCCACTGAGCCCCATAAACGAGGGACTAATAAAATATTATTATTATATTATTTTTAATAAATTTAAATTAATATTATTATTTTGATTATTCTTATTATTTACATGTAATTAAAGTTTTTTATATTAAATTATTATTATTTTATTATTATTAATTTTATAACTATAATATTATAATTACTAAAATATAATTATTCTTTTATTTATATTATTAATATTAATATTATATTTTTATTATTATGTTTAGGGTTAGGATTACAATTTAGGGTTTAGTTTTTGGCTTCGATTTAGGGCTACAATTAAGGTTAAGGTTAGGGTGAGAGTTAAGGTTATGGTTTAGGATTTAGGGTTAGGGTTAGGGTAAGGCTTAGGGATATAGTTAGGATTAGGCTAAATTTATGATATTATGGTTTAGGGTTTAGGGTTAAGGTTAGATGTAGGCTTATGTTTTAGGGTTAGTGTTAGGGTTAGAGTTGTTGAAAATAAGGTGAAGGAAAGCTACAATAAAAACTTATGCAAGTGAATTCAGATCTAAAAATTAGATTACCAAATCATATTTAAACATTTCATTAAAACATCACAATATATAAATCATCAAACAAAATATGATACTAGATTTATATGGAGAAACCCTTTAGAGAGAAACATGCACATAAGAAAAGAGGGAAAGCATATTATTAATCTTAAAATGAGAGTAGACAATAATACACCCCACTAATGATCTCTAATCAACCTAAGAACACCTAGTTACCTACAATAACTCAACATGAAAATACAATCTCATGGATCAAATTTATAAAAATTGTGGGAGGTAAAACGACGAATGGTAAACCAAAACAAGAGGTTCAAAACCACATGCAAAAAATGATACCCCTCTTCACGGACAACCAAAAGACAATAAAATATTATATGGAATTACAAGGCTCTAACATGGGTTCCTATCCCATAGCCTATCCAATTCTTGACTTTTTGGATGCTTCGATGAACTTTTCAATCCCTCATGGAACACCATAGACACCTTTTCTTCTCTAATATTGGGTGCCCCATCCCACACCTTCCAAATTCTAATATGGATGCCTAAGATATATGCCTTATCCATTTTTTTTGTGTAAATTGTTGAAATGAGCAAGACAAATAAGAAGGGGGGGTGAATCAGTTGTAGCAGTTTATATCTTCAAAACCCTCAACAACAATTAGATTCACAAATATTCATTCAACCCTTATTATGTTAGTTTGACTAAACGTGAAGTGAAAATAATAGAAATTGAAATCACAACACCATACACATAACAACACCATATTTATGTGGAAAAAATAATGAGGGAAAAAGCATGGTGAGGATTATCTCACAATATAAATAATTCTAAAACCGAATACAAAGGCTCACTGCCAAAGAGGCTCACTACTAGAATAGGACACACTATCCAAAAAGGCTCACATTGAAGGCTTATTGCCAGAAAAAGAATACAAGAAGATAGAAGTAGAATGTTACATAGAGAAACACATCTCAATGCAACAAGGAGTCCACAACAATTGCTCGCACAATTTTGCAATCTCACATGAAAGATAGTGGATGCCTTTAACTCACTACCTTAGGAACCCTAATATGAAATTCACACCGCTCTACTCAAATTTGCATCTCATTACACTTCACTTGCAACAATATCACATCTATCTTTCTTTTTACTCTTTCACCATAACTCTTGCATCAACACCATACATATTTATATCAACCTCTTATTCAAAAAATTTGAAACCGTTGGAGAAAGTCAACAACTAGTTGTTATACATTCAAATTTGAAATAGGTCGACACCCAAACATTCCCATGGTGGATAGGAAAAAAAGGTGACCTACATAAATTTTATAATTGTGAAACAAGAAAAAACCTATGAGACACATGATCAAACAAAAAACAATACACCTTCTACGCAAGAGATCTACAAACAATATATGCAATATTCCTCATCAAGAAAAAACTACAGAAGCAAGAGACTTTCAAGAAGATATGAAAGCTCAAGATATTTACAATGAGGGTTGAGTGCTTATAAGACCAAAACCATAAATTAGAAAGGGATTGGATCATGACAAGTGTCAACATCACATGAGATGAGACATAATGATCTAATATTAGCTCAACTAATAAAAGCATAAATCACTCCTAAGTTTAGCTTAAGTGCATGAGAATAAATTATAATAATAATCAATTAAAGATTAATTAATTATTAGCTAATGCATGATTACTCTAAAACCCCCCCTTAATTTGAACTTAGGGAGTAAGTAAAAACCCTAAAAAAATAGAATTCATGATGGGTCCCAACAAACAAGGCCATGTAAAGTACCCATGTACAAACAAAAGATCCCTATAATGTAGAGAAATAGAGAAAAACTCATGGGAAAAACTCTACTTCAAAAAGAGATGTAAGCCAAGTGAAGGACTGAAGAATCCTCCAACCAAGATAATATCCCAAAAAAGAGGAACATGTAGAACATCACAAAAACACTAAGAAGTTGTACAATGTTGTCAAATGAAGACTAGTATGGTGCTGAAATGAAGAACCTCCTCTGAAACAAATGATGATCAGGATCAAGATAAAAATAATTTGCATGAGTTCCCTTAATGACACTACTTGAATCAGATGGAAAACAAAGGCAAAACATCTAGAAATCCAAGATACAAATTTCAAGATCTAAGGAGACTATACTATATGAGTGCCCCAAATGACACTACTCGAATCAGATGGAAAACAAAGGAAAACATTTGGAAGTCAAAGATATAGGAGGTACATGAATCTGCATGAGTGACCCCAACGACACTACTCAACATGTAAGATGCAATTCAAAAATATAGGTACCAACTAGTCTAAAGAACACTGATCACAAGAGACAATAATCTACATGAGTTTCCCCAATGACACTACTTGAGTCAAATAAAAAACAAAGGAAAAACATCTGGAACTCGAAGATACAAATGGTACATGAATCTGCATGAGTGACCAAAACTAACACTACTTAACATGGAAGATGCAAGTAAAAAATATAGGTACTAGTAGTGTCTAATCAAATGAAAATGGAAGGTTGCCTCTAGAAATAAGAATCAAAGAATGTCCATATGGTAAATGCTCCATCTCACTGAAATGCATGTAACTAGCAACTGATGTATGCTGCATCTAAAAGTACATAGGAACTTGAACTAGATACATAGATCACTCCAATACGAAACCAAGGAAGCATTTGCACCAACAATAGAAACCCCCCATAATGCTGGAAAGGGAGAGCCATGACTGCAAGAACAATGGAACTATGTGAAACCAAGAAGTGCATGTAGGAGAAACAACCTACAAATAAAAGGGTGTGCAAACTAAGACACACACACATGAGGAAAGAATCAATACAATTCATTGCTGTCGTGGAAGGGACACTCAATTGAAAAATGTGTAATAGCAAACTAAAGGAAAAAATCAACCCCCATGGCACTTTATATCATAGTTAGAATACAAAAGGCACAACAAGATGTGAGAAATCCTCAAAAAGTATACACTAGAATGGTACTTTACCTCAGTGTGTCTACAAAAGAGAATGTGCATGAAAAAGATGTCTACAATACCTAAAACAGATAGAATACTGGAAATGCATATAGAAAATCCAAAAATGAGTCATCCCACGAAAATGAAAATTTTTAGGAGCTAAAACGTCCAAATAATTCACCAGAGTGCGAAAACACAAAAAAGTGAATAAAATATACCTAGAGAACAATATGGAAAAAATTGCAAAGATGGAATTGAAGAGCTCTGAAAGACGGTTCCAACACCTTTGGAATCAAGAAAAATGGAGAAATTGGTCAAAAGTTACGAGCTCAGGCTTGAAAATAGCTCCTTTGACTGCAATGGGCTATAGAATGCATGAGAT
>VDFB02197947.1:0-13447 GCA_007258455.2 Sequoia sempervirens | reverse complement strand
TATGTCTAATTGCTAGGAGACTTTTGGTATTTTTTAAGGCAGGATGAGTGGTTGCATCAATGTTCTAGTTCTCTATTACAAGGTTTCAACATCTTCAAATAGTGAAAGTTAGAGCTCATAGTCATTTGAAACAACAACATCCTTGATTATGTAATGATGGTAGGATTGATAACTTAAAAGAATTAACATACCCAACAAACCCTAGTGCTAAAAGAAACTTTTTCAGTTTAAGGGGTTAGCACTTTCTTTCATCTTTGCATATTGGTTTGATTCTTCAAATGATGCATTTATTATCCCACTTCTATCATATTGTATTCCCATCCCATTGTAAATAAAAAAGGTTAAACATTTAGCAATCTGCTATTCTTAGCTTTGAAGTTGTTGGCCTTCCATACTTGTTTTGTTGAGTCATAAGTTTGCATGATAAGAAAGGAAGAATGAAATTTTAAATTTTAAATGTTGCTAAGACCCAATCTTTAAGTTTCTCCACTTTTGTGCCCAAGAAACCATTTATTTTTTGTGAATGGGAGTCAATAATATGTTATACAATCAATGGAAGACGACTCCATGCTATACATGCATAGCTCATTGGGGAGTCGTTGGTGCAGGAGCACCTACACCTTATGTTCACAACTGGAGCACTAGAGGTTGATCATAGAAGTTTCTAGGGAGGTTTGAAAAGTTGTTTGATGTTTTAATAAGGTCTAAAAGACCATTAATTATTTCATTGATCCATATTGTAAACAAGATCAAATATGTGAAGAAATTGTCAATGATGGTCAAATATTGTCAAAGTAGATAGAATAGGTTTTCTTGTAGGGAGTCATGTATTCAAGGTGAATAAGGTCTAACAAGACCATTTTCAATGTGTTTAGGGTGTTGGGAAGTCATCTAGTTGATAATGTAACAAGTTGCAATTGTTGACATTAAAAGTTGTCAAAATTGCAATTTTGCAAAATAATGGGTTGTTAAGTGTTTCTAAGTCAGTTATGGATGTTGGTTGAAGGAATTTGGGGTCTGAGATGATCTAAAAATCCTTCCAAGGCTTGAGAAAAGGTTTTTGGAGGAGTTGATACCAAAATTTCATATCAAATACCACGTTCTTGAAGCAATTTTTCATGTTTTACTATTTTTATGAAGTTCTTTTGTGTTTTACGGATCCATACAAGCTTGAAATTCTCTAAGATAATTGGTGTAGATAAATGTATGTGTTCCCTTTCATTTTCATTTGTTTTGAAGTGCTAAATCACTATTTTGTGGGAGAAAATAATCAAATACAAGGATTTCCCTGTTTTGCCTATGTAAGGGTTTGAGGGCTAAAAACAAATGAGATCCACCAATCCACCCACTGTCTTGGAACTATGACTTAGTGGATTGGTGTGCAATATGGTAGGATAGAGGTTCATTTCATTTAGGGGTCTGTTAAAGAAAGAAACTTGGCATTGAAGTGATGCCCTAGGGTTGACAGGGGCAATTTTCTTGTGAATTTGTGGTTGTTAAGTCAGGGTTTGTCAATTTGATGGATGTAACAATATGAATGAAGGTTGTTTTTCCTATTTCAAGATGATTTTAATGTTTTGAAGACAATATTTGAGTTAGGGAGGTCAGGTATATGGTGTTTCTCTAAA
Source organism: Sequoia sempervirens (assembly GCA_007258455.2). Taxonomy (NCBI): domain Eukaryota; kingdom Viridiplantae; phylum Streptophyta; class Pinopsida; order Cupressales; family Cupressaceae; genus Sequoia; species Sequoia sempervirens. The sequence goes on along the minus strand of VDFB02197947.1, from coordinate 11,819 downwards.
ACCCTAGTGTATTGAGGAAAAATGGAGGGTTTTGTAGAACAATGACAAAAGGGGCATGGCTTAGCCCAACAATGGTGAAATATGATGTTTTGTGTCATAAAAAATATATTTCAATAGGTTGTGGAAGAGAACCAAGCAGTTGGAAAGGCCTTCCTTTGTAAAATAGGGGTAATTTTGTAGCCTTTTTGGTAGGACAGACTAATGAAATGCATGAATGTTGTAAAATAACCTTGTGGAATTGGTTAGGACAATGTTTAGGGACTTGTGTCAGTGCTTAATCCATGATTTGGTGGCTTGTGTATATCCTCATTCAATAATTTCATCAAAGGATGTGATTTGAGGCCTAGTAGCCTAGTGAGGGTATTGTGTTGAAAATAGACACTTTGTTTGTATTTGAATCAAATTGAGGTTGGATATTTAGTCACACCCCTGGGTCTACATTAGTCTCAAAACTTTTAATTGTGTTGGTTTCCTGGCTTGGGTGCATTACGTATATCGAGAAAAAATCCAATAATGAGGCTAAAACTATTGCTTCCTAGTAGGGATTAATAAGAATGAAGGATAAGGGTTATTTTAATCTTGAGATTGAACATAGGGCTAAAATTTGATTATACAAATCTTGAAAGGTAATTTTTTCTCACCTTGGAGGATCAAAAACATGATGGATGACTACATAAGTATGATTAGGGATTTCTCTAAAACCAAAATTAACCATATCTTTAGAGGCAACTCGGCTGTTAATGTTGTCTCTAATGAAGGGTTGCGTTGTAATGAACATAACTATTGGCTTTATTTTTTCTATGTTGAAAAAATGGGAACAAAAAAATATTTTCCTTTTCATTTTGAAAAAATATGGACTCAACGTCCCGATTTGGCTAATAAAATAGCTAAATGATGGAACATAAAAGTGGAAGGACCGCCTATGTTACAAATTGGTGAGAAGCTAAACAATGTCAAGCTTAATGTTAGAAGATGGAATAATAATTCACTTGGTAACATTTTTTAAAAGAAATCTGAAGTTATGGCTCAACTAAACACCTCATAAAAGGAAATCCACATTCTAGGAATGGGTTAAGAGATGATAGTGAAAGAAAAAGGTCTTTTATGTGAGCTCTAGTCATTAATTGCTAAAAAAAATTTTGGGGGAAAAGATCGAGAACGATTTGGTTAAAGGTTGGGGGTAGGAATACTAAGGTTTTTTATATGAGGCCTCTAAAATACAACTCATCTAACAAATTGAAAGAGATTTGGTTGGATGGTAACTGAAACTCTAATGAATCCTATATAAGGGACAAAGCAAAAAAAAATTTCAACAATCTCTTCACTAAAAATATTTTTTTTGGTCCTATGAATTATAATGTTATCCTAAAGCTTATCCCCGCAATTGTTGATGAGAAAGATAATATGGAGTTGATGAAGCCTATAATGGAGGAAGAAGTGAAATTTGTTGTTTTCTCTTTTTAAGGAAGTAAGTGTTGGTGTGTGGCAACTGATCATGCTATACTGTATAGCCCATGGTATAGTGTACACCCTGGCCCCGCCCCTTGGGCGAGACCCCGGTGGGGAGTTGGTGGCGGCCCAGCGAGTTAGAGTATCATTGGCATACGCCCATTTTGGCGTGGAAGTGGTAGAGGGAAAAATGACTTTGTAGAACCTAAAATTTGGAAGCTTCTAAGCTTGTTAAAAAGGATTTTAGATGGGGGTTACAGTATGATGAAAAATGTGATTATTCACAAGATTATAATAGTTTTTTGCACTGATAATAAAAGTATTGGATGGCTGCGGTTTGGTGGATGTAGCCCAGATTGGGTGAACCACGTTAAATTCTCTGTGTTATGATTTATTTTGTGTATGTTTTAGTTTCTCTGTTTATTATTTAAATCTGCATTTAATTGTTAGATCTGCCATCTCTAACCCTAACAGTAAGGCCTCCAACCCTAACAAGTTCCCTCACTTCTTTCAAGTGCATTGGGATATTGTTGTTGATGACATGGTAGCTACAACTAGGGAGTTCTTTAGGAGTGGAAGATTACTAAAGGAGTTGAACACTAACTTTTTGGTTCTTATCCCAAAAAAGGTTAGGGTTGTCTCCTCAATATTCCAACCAATCAACCATTGTAACTCGATGTATAATTTTTTTGCAAAAATCATTTCCTTAAAACTGCAACAAATTCTCCCAAAGTTGATCTCTCCATAGCATAGTAGTTTTGTCCATGGTAGGAAAATTCTTGACTATATCATTACCATTCATTAAGTGCTCCATTCTATGGAACTCGATAAAAAGGAAAGGTTTCTTCTAAAGTTAGATTTGATGAAGGATTATAACCATGTTTCATGGGAGTTTCTCAATAAAGTTGTAGAAAATTTTTGAGTTTGGAAAAAAGTTCTTAAAAATTGTTACGGTTCCAAAGTTTCTATCATCATTAGTGGTATCTCTTAAGGAATGAAAAATGTAGGTTAAAGAGAATGGGGGTGCCAATATAAAAGATATAAATCACTTATAGTACTCATTGTCCCTTGGTCATCGATTTTCCCTTTCTGAGTGCCCTCAACCTCGTCGCTCTCTTGCCCTATTTTGCCAGTTAGGGTATCGGTGCACTGCACTAAGCTATGTCATGCTTCTACACGCGTGGGGCCAAAAATAAAAATTACATGTGAAATTCAAATTTGACTTGCTCCTCCAAACTCTTCCTCATCGGTATTGACCTCTCACTTCTCCAATTTGACGAGCTACAACCTGAAAATAAGGTTTCGATGAAGGTTTTAGAGTATATCATGTTAATTAAAATGAAAATTATGGCCATTTAGGTTTTAATATTCTACATAGTTAAATATATATTAGCTATATTTTACATAATAAATAATATAATTATTCTACTTATTATTATTATATTATATTCTTTAACAAAATTATTAAATACATATAAAATTATTATAATTAATAATTAATATATTTTTATATAGAACAAATTAAATTAATATATAAAAAAATTGATAGTTTAATTGATCTTAGGAGAGATTAGGAAAAAGAAAGAGAGATACAGGGGGAGACAATTCTATATAGAGAGGTATATATGCTACTTGCATTTAAAGGAGGTTCAAGGATTACGTTGATAGAAAACTATATGTATGTTAATATGTTAGAGAGTATGTGTTTTCACATGGATGTGCTACAAACTCTAGTTGCATGTGGATAGATTAAAAAATTGATAATAAGTGCTAGATCTTGAAATGAAATAAATTTAGACAAATCTAGATTGTTTCTTTAAAGAAATTAAGTACTATATGATTATGAAATATTTGCATACAAATTTAAAACATAAACCAATGCAAATGAAAAATTAAAGTTGCCATCAAATTGACAAAAAATACTTCAAATGGAAATAGAATGTTCCCATCCAGTTGTCAAATCAATATTTATCTGGATTTTATGTGATAAGTGAGATTTTGGAGGCTTTTACCTTATATTTTAGAGGATTTTACCATTACACTACAGCTGGTTTACCATTAAATGGCAGTTGAAACTTGTTTTCCAATGACACAATAGTGGTTTCCAAGCATGAGATTTGTTTCAAGCTCAAATCTCACAATATAAGTAGCCTATTAGCTAATACAAAGAGAGAAACTAAAAAGATAGAGAATGAGAGAAAGAGATGAACTTAGATAGATAGGGAGAGAGAAAGAGAGAGCATGGGAGAGAGAAATATAAGAGATACAAAGGAAAAGAGAGAGAGAGGGAAAAGAGAAACTAAATTTTGATTGGTTGTTTCATGCCAACAATCCAAGGATGGCATGTGTCCTTGGGGAGTTATGCTCAAGGTAGAATGCCATTTGATTAAAGATGTGATAATTCTCCTTTAAGACCTCTTCAATGTACCCATTGCACACTTAAGGAGACAAAGATATGGAGAGAGAGAGAGAGAGAAAGAGAAAGGAAGAGAAAAGGGAGAGGGAGATAGAGATAAGATATAGATAGGTGGAGAGAAAAAAGAGAAAGAGAGCAAGAGAGAGGAAACAAAATGAGACAAAGGAGGAGCAAAGATAGAAATAAAGGGATAAAAAGAGGGATACAAGAGAAGAGAGAAAAAAAGATAGAGATAGAGATAGAGATAGAGATAGAGATAAATATAAATAGAAATAGAGAGATAAAGATGGAGACAAAGATATAGAGAGATAGATATAGAGAGAGATATGTAGAGATATAGAGGAATAAAGAGGGACAAAGAAAGGTAGAGATAATGAGGTAGATAGAGAAAAATAGATAAAGAAAAAGAGAGATAAAAGAGGAGAGATACATAGATAGAGATAAAGTCACATAAAGAGATAGGGAGATAAAGATAAATAGAGGGAATAAAATATATAGAGAGAGAGGGAGATAATGAGAAACATACAAATACAAAGGGAGACAAAGAGATAGAAAGAGGTAGAGAGATAAAGAGATAAGGATGAATAGATAGAGATATAGGGAGGGTGATTGATATATCTCTCCCTGTCACTCTCTATCTCTCTATATCTCCCACTATCTATGTCACTCCCTCTTCTCCCCTCTATCTATTGAGCTATCTCTCCCTCTCCCCCTTTCTCTCTCTTCCTCTTCAACCTAGCTCTCCCCCTCTTCTCTATATCTCCTCTTCTACCTATCTATATCCCTGTCTCTCCCTCCCCCTCTCTTTCTTCCCCTCTCTATCTCTCCCCATCTCTCCCTCCCTATCCTCCTATCCATCTCTCTATCTCCACCTCTCTTCCTTTCTCCTCCCATATATATCCATCTCTATTTCTCTTCCCATATATCTCTATCTCTCTCTCTTTCTCTCCCCATCTATCTCTATCTCCCCATACTCATTTCTCCCTTTCTCTATATCTCCTTATTTCTCTCTCCCTCTTTGCATCTCTATACACTTATATCTAATTATTATTTTTTGTCTATCTCTTTGTCGCTCTCTCTCTCTCCCTCTCCTCTCTCTATATCTATTTATATCTCTATCTCTCTATCACTCTATCACTCTATATCACCATCTATATCTCTTTATCTCTTCATCTCCCTCTCCCTCTATATCTCTCTATCTTGTCCTCACTATCTCTCCCTCTTTTTATCCCTATCTCTCTATATTTATCTCTCCCTCTACCTATATCTCTCTATATATTTGTCTCCCCTTCCTCTCTCAATTCTACCCTAACTATACCCTCATTCTCTCCCCCTTTTTATCTATAAACGGGTCTTCCTCTCATCATCCATCCACACCCCTCTAACTCCTCTTTTATACTGTATTCTTCCATTCCTATCTAATACTTCCTCTTTATCTCTCCCTATCCTCTCCTCCTCTCCCTTCATCCCTCTCTCCTTCTACATCTCCATCTCCCCATTTTCCTATCTTCCCTCTCTATCTCTCTAGCTCTTACCCCATTCTCCTCTTCTTCCCACTCCTATCTCTCCCTTTCGAGATGCTTACCTCTCCATCTCCTCCTTAATACAAGAACAACATGATTTGCTGTACTGTTTCCTGATCATCTCCTAAATTAGAGGGTTTATTTCAACTAAGCCTGGATCCCTATAAGTGGGATGCATAGTTTTCATTCTCGGAAGCCACATTCCTAATGAGAGAATTCCTTTATAAATAAACAATCACATTACTTAAGAAAAATGTCCCTTTGCTCAATTGACCTCATGTACTACATAAATGCATGCAAAAAAAAAAAATAGATCTGCACCGATCAATTGAATTCCACTTTTTCAGACACCCATTGCACACTAAGGTGTAGATTAAGTATTTGATTTAGGTTTTATTTTGTCTCAGAATGGTAGAGACAGTAGATAGTCTATTATTGTGCAGCCATTGTAAGAACCTAAATTCATAATTCTTAAACCTAAGCAAGATAAACCTTATAATCAAAACATAAATCTAACACTTAAAACTTAAAACTATTTTATTTTGTGATAAAACAACCTTGTTTGACCTTAGTAAAGATGACTTATCTACTTGTTACATGATTAGGGAATATTATTTGATGGGACCTACAATAAAACCCTTATGAATACAATGGGGGGTTTGTAGAAAGAGAAGACTATGTATGTGGTATTTCTAAAGTGGTACTTTGTTCAATTATGTGATGGTCAAGTAACACAAATCAATGCAAGATGATATCATTGGATGAGTATTAGTTGGCTAGTATATTATTACTAGATCAATCAAGAGAAAATTGATAGCTAAGTACTTGAATTTTATTTTATTGACACTTGATAAATGCAAGGTTATAGAGGTATTATGTTTCTCAATTGAAGTAAAGAAAGTGGTTGACATGGAAGTAAAATATTTTAGAAACTCATAAATGATACATATATAGATATATCTTCTTTATATTATCCTTGTAATTAGTTATGTATCTTCAAATATAAAAAATTAAAAGGAATCCAATGTGTATCATCTAATAATAACTTATAGAAAATATCAAAAAGATCAATAATAAAAAATATATATTAACTAAGAAGCCATGCAAGCATACAATAGTATATGTTGGTAAAACTATAATATATACAAGAAATCAATATATGCATACAATGTCACATGTTAGTAATACAAAATACATGTACAAGAAAGCTATATAGGAACATAAAAACATCATAATATAATCAGTCCTCTCAACTAGGATGGAAGAGTTGATGGCCTTTTGATTATTGAGTAGATAGAAATACAAGTGATGAATTTTAATTTTGAACCTACTAACTTGAAATCCTCTCTAAATTTTTGGAGCTCCACATAATATAATAAAAATATATAATTAATATAGAAAAAATCAAATTATACAATGATATATAAGGGAATAATCACTTACCACCATTTGATAATTAGGAATAATATATGAAAGAGACAAAGAATAAGGAAACTTGTATTATTAGGAAGGATGAGATGCCTTTATATAGCATGATGTCATGTTTGAGTCTCGAAACCCCCCCATATCATCAACACATGCATCTAGGCTAACCATGTCAAGTTTCACTCCATACAAGCACAAATTGAAAAAATTTCAACATTGGCCCCATTCACTTTTATTTATTTTAAAAATTTATGCCCGACATTCATCGAAAAAGAAACGAATATTAGGATTGTCGCAATTTCGACCAACGTCGGGCACAAAGTTTAAAAAAACTTGAAATTTTCACATTAAATACATAGGTACCTGACGATTCATCTAATTATACATCTTTCGTCAGAAAGTTTCGTCGTATTTTGTAGTCAAATGAGTTAGTGCATATATGCCATCTCAAGATCTATCAAACCCTAATTACATGTCAATCTATATCATATCTTAATCCTGTGCTGGACCACCAAAATCAATCCTCCTCAAAGAAGTTAGATGCTCTGCAGTTTCTTGCACAATAACATTTCAAACCACAAATTAGATTATCTGAATGGTTGACAAAATAGACTAGTAAATAGAAACTTATATACCATCATTTATAAATTGAAAATTTAACATCAAAATTAGTATACATGTACTATATTATATCAATAATGCAATTCTTGTTTACCTCTAATCTTTCTCTCTTTTCTGCAAGACGTTCTGCATATGATTGTCCCCTAGGATGATCAAGAGTCCTCCTATAAAGTAATGGTGTCTCACTTGTCACAATGTTGAGTCAAACAGAGGACTATAGTAGATAAAATAAAAATTATATAAATTAAAATATAATTGTTGACAAATAATCATATCTACTAATCACATATCTACTTCTATCTGAACATAAATGATCTGCAATATAAAATAAACACATACTTGTTGTGATGCTATGACACTAGATGGGCTCATAGTGGATGGATCAACTAAGATGCTTTCTTGTATAAAAAATGACAAGAATGTAAATGCACATGCACATATAATTACAATGTCGACAATAAAAAAAGATATATACCTGTTGTGCAACTTCATCTAATGGGTCAAACTCGATCAACAAGGCTATATAAGAACTAGGTTGCTGCATAAAAACACAAGATTACATTAGACTATCAATATATGTAGTACATGTATTTAAACATATTAGATTTCAAAGATTAACATATAAAATAACAATTTAAATTATTTACTGTGTATTGATTGTCTAAGGAAAATGAAATGGCAGTATGCACGTAGCGTGCTGCACTTCTGACAACTACTCCTCTGTCAACAACTGTTAAAGATTCCAGCACATAAACATATATTAGTACAAATATCCTTGATAAAATATGAAATAATTTACATAAAACACAATATGAAATTTCTTTAAGACTTACCGATGCTCCCACATCATCCCTGGCAGTCGATGTCTCTCCTGCAAATGCTCCACTCTGTGCTCTATCAACTCCTACATCCACCATATCATGAACCTCAAAGTTGGATGTGTCTATGGGAGGCTTAGTGGATCGTCGGAGAGGACCGAGACATAAATTGTTGCATGTCATGCAACGATGAGGTACACAAATATGTCCCAAAGAGGATGATGTACTAGTCAGAGTTGATGGTTGTGTAACAGTGGGAGCTACTGTAGTAGTGCACCACCATCATGTTGTGATGTATTAGGTGCAACACCACTGTGATGGGATGCATCATCAAATGGTTGCACAACATGATGGCTCTACCTCACTAAATGATCACTCAACGAATGTAATGCATAAATGCTCACAATCCCCGCATCTACAACAATCTCTAGGTAAGGTAGTGGAGTCAGAGCAACAATAGGTGGAGGACGAACTAGGGTGACTCGACATGCCCTAGGTCTATCATGTGGCATCCCTCTACCAACACCCTAGAAATCTCGCATGTCAAAGTAATTGCCATGTTTCCCTAGCACAAACTCAACATATAATTTTCAGAGAAAATATTGAGGGACATCAAGGTTGTTGTTGGGTGGTTTATTGAAAACCATCCACCGACGTCTCCAAAAATTATCTAATATTCCTCTATGGGTGCACCATTTAATTGAAAATTTTGGTTTTTGCACATTTATTAGGCTGTCCAGTTCTCTGATCTATGAATAATTGGGCTAATTGGCCTTTTTCAATATCAAGAGCCTTCACCTCATCATACGATAACCCATTAGCATAAAATTGTCTTTGTTGCTCTCGCCATTGTGAAAATCTATTATGTTGAATTGCCAAAGTTTGAACATTTACAATGATTGTTTCCAAAGTGTTTTTCATATCTGATAGTTCATCGAGTGTTTCATAGATTTGAAATACTTTTCTTAATTGATCTAAATTCCTATGAATAGAATCGTGTATTGTTGGCACATTTTCATTCAGAAACAATGGTTGTAGTGGAGGATTTGGAGGGTATTCATTTTCTCCAGGATTAAGGTTTTCATTTTGTGCGGGAGGGTTTTCATTTTGTGCAAGGTTAGGATTTTTATTTTGATCCATTTTAACCTGTTAATTGATAAAAAATTTAAAATTAACAATGGTTTTAATCTAATAAAAAATCTATCAAATATACCCTATTTTTTACTAAAATTCAAAAAAAAAAAAAAAAAATTGTATAAAAATTTGAAAAAATCAAACATACCTTACAAATTTGGAAATTTTTTGGTAAATTTATCTCCCTCAAACGAATATCCAAGTCACTCTCCTAAAACCCACGCGCACGCCTTGGTAAAAATATAGCTCTCGGGATTTTTTAGTCTGTATATAATACAGGAAACAGATATCCGTTATAAATGGATATTCGTTTCCTTATTTAAAACTTTTTAAAATAAATGGTCGGGTTCGTGACTCGAATATAGTGTTTTTTTTTTAAATATTGATTATTTAATATAAAATATATTATATTATAATATAATATATATTAATATATGTTATATTATAATATAATACATATTATATTATATTATTTTTTAATATAATATATTATATACATAGAATAATATCAATATAATATAATATATGCATTATATTATAATACATAATAATACATATAAATATAATATAATATAACAGACATAAATATATCATTATACAATATAATATTATAATATAATATAATAATATATTATAACATAATATTATCATATAATATAATATTATCATATAGTATAATATTATATTATATTATAGCATATTATATTATATATTGATATTATATTATATTATATTATATTATATTACATAACAAAAATATAATATAACATCAATATAATATAATATACCATAATATAATATAATATAATATACTATAATATAATATAATATAATATTATATAATATAATATAATATAATATTATATAATATGACCTCTCAGAGTTTTTTTAATTATAACACAAATAACATATATCTATTTCATATCGGATATCCATTCGTAACGGATATTTGTTTAGGTTTGGTATTACCAAACCTAAATGAATATTGTACTTTGGCCTGCAAAAAGTCAAAGGCGTGAATTTCACATTTTTGGACGTGTTAAAAACCCTTTTTTTTCACATTGCCACTTTTTGGACCCCCATGATCTTGCATAGACCCCACAACAAACAACAAACAGAAAGGTTAGACTGACTCAACTGGAAATAAGCACTGGTATCAACAGTGAAGACATACCAAGCAACACAATCCTAAAATTAGTATTGAAGGTTTACAAACTTGATGTAGGCCCACCACCTTGAGCAGACAACCCAAGGTTAATACTCTATGATACCGGGGTGGTTCTCTGGATCACCCTTTCTTGCGAAGGCAAATAGCTAGCATTCTAGTGGTACAAAGTCATCAACAAACTCCACAAGCTCACCTTTACACTCTCTCTTAAGGACTATTGTAGTCCACCATGAGGATTTCTATCTGAACCCAAGGGAGTACGTGGCGAGTAACTTCGAGGTATGGTGCGCATCACCTACACTACACCAAACCGTGGCTAAAACATGGATTTCTATCTAGGCTATATAGGCTATCTCATGCATCCTTGATATACACTAGGTACGTGAGGCACAACCATGAACACCAGCCCATCACAAGCATGGATCGAGAGCCCTAGTGAGGTACTGGAAACTCAGACCAACCCTGTATTTCTTATCTAGGTATCACCCTAGCATTGATGCTTAGCTAGACATGACATGACTGGATTTGGGTATAACATTATCTCCCCCCCCCTTTATATACCATGTCGGTAACACATGGTTGGAATCATCCCCTGGGTGATGAAATCCCAGGCAGGTCCCGCTAAAGGAAGAAGATACTAGACGCTTTGGCTGGTCCCCAAGCTTGCACATAGCGCAAGGGGAGAGCTTAGACACACTAGCACCTCCTAGGTATACTAGACTGGACTAGAGTAAACTATGATTTCTTGTCACCCAGAATCACCGAAAGGTGCAAGGGGAGTGGATACGTCAACAGCTTACTCCCAAGCACAAAAAATAATGTAAATTGACCCTTTAATTAATCTGTCGTGCATAGCTAGTATGGAAATCAATAGACAGACTAACTAAAGGGATCTTCAATCAATCATCCTATAGAAAATACGTCAGTAATTTTCATCAGCAGTCTTGGACAGACAAGGACAAGCTGCACAAATCATTAGTGGAAATAACACACTCACAAACAGATAGGTTAGCGGATCAGTACCCGAAATCGAAATCAAATTAAAACTGGAATTGCAAAATTCAAAGTTCAGGATTACCTCAAATTCACCTCTGTGTAAGGAAAATTTGCTTATTTTTGATGATCGAAATTGCATGTCTGGGAAGATGGGCGAATTCGCAAATGCTTGTGCGGGTGGATGGGTGAATTCACAATTGACTGTCGATCGAAAGGGGTGAATTCGCAGTCGCCTTTGTAACTTGATCACTATCGCCCGTTCTTGGATA